>SJYG01001473.1:85025-116698 GCA_006410535.1 Litocranius walleri
AGATTTTGCATGCTTCATGGTTTTGGTTACTATTTGTTTAAGCAGTCTGTATTTGAAGTTGATGCTGAAGCAAACACTGGCTGAGCATTAACCTTCAATTGCTAGGAGACAAGTGATTTTGTGATGCCACAGTTTTTTGACTGGGAGGACCTCTGTGTCGGTCTAGAGAGTTTTTATCTGTAGGCTAGCCAAACATCATTTGAAGTTGCAGTGTGTAAAAGCAGACAAAGAAGAAAATTATCTGAAGAAAGATTTCTCTGAGATGGCACATATTTCTTCAGAAATTCAAGATGGGCCTCCTAAAGATGAATCCACTTGTTCAGAAACCTTCATTAGATCATCTTTGTATGATTATACAACTGAGGACTCAGTTTTGAGAAATATGATTGAAGAATATGCTTTTCAAGCTTTGTCTGAGGAACTTGTGATCAAAAGGCCACACTATACATATTCTGTCTCAGAAACAGATGATGTGAAGGATTTTCTTTCACTCACATTTCCACAAAACTTTGGAATATAGTTGAAAGTAATCAGTTTGAATCTACTTGGTGGGATGAGACAGGCACATATAAGTGTTCAATGAAGAACTCTTTAAGAAAGAAGTCTTGGAAAGAAAGAAGCCATTCAGAATATTTGAAACCAAGAGTATGAAAAGTTTCATTCGACAGCTTAACTTTTACGGATTTAATAAAAATCGACAAACTGTTCAAAAATCTGCTTCACTACCTGTCTTTCTGGAAAAAGAAAACAACATTTCTGTTTTGAATAAGGTATTCCAAAATCTTCACTTATTGTCAATATTTCAGATTAAATCATGTGACCTAAAAAGCATGTTCACATATGTAGCTAAAACGGAATTTAAACGTGAGATAACAAATTGTTGAAGAAGTTTTATTAATTTGAAATTGCAAACAGCTGGAGGTTAGAGTATTGGATGTTTAACCAAATTTCCTAGGAAATTGAAACCAGATACAAGGTCTGAAGCTACTTAAAGTGATATTTACTGTATATAGACAACATATTTTTAGTTAAACATATTCTTTCTAATATATTACCTGTTAAAACTACTAACAGAGATATTTTATTTGATGTTATTCAATTGGCTCCATTAAAGCAATATCTTTTTATAACTTAGCTTTGTCAGTTTTACCTTGGTTTATAAAAAAACACTAAATAATTTAATTCTTTGATTTTAGTTACAGACCTACTATAATCCAAATTTCAAGAGAGGCCATCCCCAAATTTCAGTAAAAAAGCAAAGAAGAGTCTGAATTAACAAAGTGTCTCCAATAACTTCATTAGTTCAAGATAACAAGAAGTATGCTAAAGCAAGTGTCAAAAAAGATGACCATAACTCTGAATTTCTTCCAAAAAGGAGTGGAGAGAGCACATTTCCACCCTCCACAAGTTTAAGTGTGCCTTTCATACCAAAGCCTCATACCATCCAGACAGTGCTAATACAAGCGTTCTATTTCCATGTGACTTAGCTACCCCACTGGCAATATCAGTTAGGCAAACAGACCGGATTGTGGTAGATCAACGTGATGTTTTAAAAAAGGTGAGCACTTTTGCTTGGCACTAAGATAGCAGCTACACTCAAGTAAACGGCCACAGTTGAGGACTTTGCTACTACATCTACTTGCCAGAATCACATCGTATCTCTGTTACAGAGCAGTTATTCTGGACTGATGGTGGAAACTTCTGAATTTCCAGTCAGGCATAGCAATATGTCAGTGCATAACAGTCCTTTTCCTAACTTGCAAGAGAGAGGCAACTCATGGTTCTCAGAGCCAAGAGTCGCTTATACATCTGCCTCCTCTCCTTCAAGTAAATTCATCAATAATAATCATTATATGAAAACCATGCCAATTAAAACTGACCTATCAAATACGTGTCAGATTATGGAGCCTAAAGAAGACTGAAATTTATGTTCGGAGATGTCAACAAATATCTACCATTCTTGTATTTGAACAATAAATTTACATGTTCATCTTCACAGTTTCACTTTCTATTTTCAAACAAAGAAGAGTAAAATGAGGCTTTAGTTCCATTGTTGGCTATTTTACTGCACGGCTTTATAAACTCTTCAGGTAAAGAAAAAAAAAAAAAAAAAACACACTTTAGTAGTGAGATTTTGCATGCTTCATGGTTTTGGTTACTATTTGTTTAAGCAGTCTGTATTTGAAGTTGATGCTGAAGTAAACACTGGTTGAGCATTAACCTTCAATTTCTAGGGGACCAGTGATTTTGTGATGTCACAGCTTTTTGACTGGGAGGACCTCTGTAATGGTCTAGAGATTTTTTATCTGTAGGCTAGCCAAACATCATTTTAAGTTGCACTGTGTAAAAGCAGACAAATGAGAAAATTATCTGAAGAAAGATTTCTCTGCGATGGCACATATTTCTTCAGAAATGCAAGATGGGCCTCCTAAAGATAAATCCACTTGTTCAGAAACCTTCATTAGATCATCTTTGTATGATTATACAACTGAGGACTCAGGTTTGAGAAATATGATTGAAGAATATGCTTTTCAAGCTTTGTCTGAGGAACTTGTGAACAAAAGGCCACACTATACATATTCTGTTTCAGAAACAGATGATGTGAATGATTTTCTTTCACTCATATTTCCACAAAAACTTTGGAACATAGTTGAAAGAAATCAGTTTGTATCTTCTTGGTGGGATTAGACAGGCACATGTAAGTGTTCAATGAAGAACTCTTTAAGAAAGAAGTCTTGCAAAGAAAGAAGCCTTTCAGAATATTTGAAACCAAGAGTATGAAAAGTTTCATTCGACAGCTTAACCTTTAAGAATTTAATAAAAAATGACAAACTGTTCAAAGATCTGCTTCACTTCCTGTCTTTCTGGAAGAAGAAAACAACATCACTCTTTTGAATAAGGTATTCCAAAATCTTCACTTATTGTCAATATGTCAGATTAAATCATGTGACCTAGAAAACATCTTCACATATGTAGCTAAAACGGAATTTAAATGTGAGATAACAAACTGTTGAATAAGTTTTATTAATTTGAAGTTGTAAACAGCTGGAGGTTAGAATATTGGATGTTTAACCAAATTTCCTAGCAACTTGAAACCAATACAAGGTCTGAAGCTACTTAAAGTGATATTTACTGCATATAGACAACATATTTTTAGTTGAACATATTCTTTCTAACATGTTACCTGTTAAAACTACTAACAGGGATATTTTATTTGATGTTATTTAATTGGCTCCATTAAAGCAATACATTTTTATAACTTAGCTTTTTCAGTTTTACCTTGGTTTATAAAAAACACTAAATAATTTAATTCTTTGATTTTAGTTACAGACCTACTATAATCCAAATTTCAAGAGAGGCCATCCCCAACTTTCAGTAAAAAAGCAAAGCATAGTCCAAATTAACAAAGTGTCTCCAATAAATTCATTAGTTCAAGATAATAAGAGCATGCTAAAGCAAGTGTCAAAAAAGATGACCATAACTCTGAATTTCTTCCCAAAACGAGTGGAGAGAGCACATTTCCAGCCTCCACAAGTTTAAGTGTGCCTTTCATACAAAAGCCTCATACCATCCAGACAGTCACTAATACAAGCGTCCTATTTCCATGTGACTTACCTACCCCATTAGCAATATCAGTTAGGCAAACACACCAGATTGTGGTAGATTAACCTGATGTTTTAAAAAAGGTGAGCACTTTTGCTTGGCACTCAGATAGCAGCTACACTCAAGTAAACAGCCACAGTTGAGGGCTTTGCTACTGCATCTACTTTCCAGAACCACATCGTATCTCCATTACAAAGCAGTTATTCTTGACTGATGGTGAAACCTTCTGAATTTCCAGTCAGGCATAGCAATATGTCAGTGCATAACAGTCCTTTTCCTAACTTGCAAGAGAGAGGTAACTCATGGTTCTCAGAGCCAAGAGTCGCTTATACATCTGCCTCCTCTCCTTCAGGTAAATTCATCAATAATAATCATTATATGAAAACCATGCCAATTAAAACTGACCTATCAAATACGTGTCAGATTATGGAGCCTAAAGAAGACTAAAATTTATGTTCGGAGATGTCAACAAATATCTACAATTCTTGTATTTTAACAATAAATTTACATGTTCATCTTCACAGTTTCACTTTCTATTTTTAAACAAAGAAGAGTAAAATGAGGCTTTAGTTTCATTGTTGGCTATTTTACTGCACGGCTTTATAAACTTTTCAGGTAAATAAAATATTCGTTATGCATGCTAGGTAAATGACACCTGATGTAATATTTGTAAGCAAGAAAATGAGAACAAAGGGAAAAGAGGTAATGGATATACAGTGATTTCTGAAATCATCGCTGCTGAAATGAAGGGGCATCTAAATTAGGATGGTGTGGGTGAAGGAAGAGATGCAAATAAAGTTAGAAAAATGAAAATACACAGTATAAACTTCAGTACATTCACATATTATATTCTACTAGTTACTAGTGGAGTCTTAAATGGTTAGACAGCAGATTGCTTTCATTATAGCAATTCATTCTGCCCTTGAAAATATGGATAATGTAGCATGTCCAAACTCTTGATCACAATTTTGCCATCACGGTGATAACAAATATAAAATGACATAATCAGTGACTGGCCCATGGTCAGCACAAGACATGTACTTTACAAGTGGTATTCTATAGGGTCGTTTTTGCTCTGCTGTCCTTAAGTACCGTCTTTATTTCCTGACACTAAGATGCCACTCTATCATTCCAAATACATTTTTAGATGTTGCTTATCTGTTGCCACAGACACAGAATAAATTCCTGGTGGTGACTGCAGCACATCAGCATGATTAAAAAGTTCTTGAAAGACATGATATCTGCTTTCCTTAGTAATTTTATTATCTTTCTCTTATACTGTGCATCTGAAGCTACAATCATGCAAATTATTTTCAGTCATGCTAAGCCCCTTCTCAAAACTTTGTCTCAACTTTTTCTTTGGATTGGAATAAACTTCTGTTTCCCTCTTAGGAAGGAGAGCACAGATATCAAGTCTTCAATGTATCTTTTACTTCAGCTGAAACATAGAGCCCACCAATGACACATTTTAAGTGCTTACTGAATTATCAACAAAGAAATGTAGTAACCAGTCTAATGCTGTACACATTACTCAACAACATTCTATAACCTGCACTACTATCATAATTCACCTTTCCTATTTACTGAGATAATTTTCCAAGTTGATAAATATTTATTCCATTTACTTGGATCTCGGGAGGCATGTATTCTCGTGTTTTGAAGAATATTTCACGTTATGATGTGATTTTTCTCTTGTGTCATTTGGTTGTGTTAATCAAAGTCTTTGGCATAGTCGAATAGGAGTAGATGCTTTCCTGGAGTTCTCTTGCTTTTTGGAGGACCAAACGAGTGTTGACAATTTAATCTCGGGCTCACCTGCCTTTTATAAATCCAGCTTGAACATCTGGAAGCTCGTGGTTTGCATTCTGTTGAAGCATGACTTGGGGAATTTTGAGCAGTTAATTATCAACAAAGAAATGTAGTAACCAGTCTAATGCTGTTCACATTACTCAACAACATTCTATAACCTGCACTGCTATCGTAATTCACCTTTCCTATTTACTGAGATAATTTTCCAAGTTAATAAATATTTATTCCATTTACTTGGATCTCGGGAGGCATGTATTCCCCTGTTTTGAAGAATATTTCACGTTATGATGTGATTTTTCTCTTGTGTCATTTGGTTGTGTCAATCAACATCTTTGGCATAGACGAATAGGAGTAGATGCTTTCCTGGAGTTCTCTTGCTCTTTGGAGGACCAAAGGAGTGTTGACCATTTAATCTCGGACTCACCTGCCCTTTATAAATCCAGCTTGAACATCTGGAAGCTCGTGGTTTGCATTCTGTTGAAGCATGACTTGGGGAATTTTGAGCAGTTCTTTGCAACTGTGTGCTGCTGCTGCTGTTAAGTCACGTCAGTCTTGTCTGACTCTGTGTGACCCCATAGACAGCAGCCCACGAGGCTCTGTGGTCCCTGGGATTCTCCAGGCAAGAGCACTGCAGTGAGTTGCCATGTCCTTCTCCAGTGCATGAAAGTGAAAAGTGAAAGTGTAGTCTCTCTCCTGTGTCTGACTCTTCACGACCGCATGGACTGAAGCCTACCAGGCTGCTCTATCCATGGGATTTTCCAGGCAAGTGTACTGGAGTGGGTTGCCATTGCCCTCTCCACAACTGTGTGTGATGTCTGCCATTAAGCACTTCTGTGGACATTCTTTAGATTGCCTTTCTTTGTGGTTGGAATGAAAACTGCCACAGCTGAGTCTCCCAAATTTGCTGGCATATGGAGGGCTGCACACTCACAGCATATTCTTTTAGAATTTGAAATATCTCAACTGAATTCCATCACCTCCNGTGTGTGATGTCTGTCATTATGTGCTTGTGTGGACATTCTTCAGATTGCCTTTCTTTGTGGTTGGAATGAAAACTGCCACAGCTGAGTCTCCCAAATTTGCTGGCATATGGAGGGCCGCACACTCACAGCATCTTCTTTTAGAATTTGAAATATCTCAACTGAATTCCATCACCTCCATGAGCTTTGTTTGTAAATATGCTTCCTAAGCCCCCTAGACTTTGTATTACAGGACATCGGGCCCTAGGTGAATGATTGCACCATCGTGTTTAATTCGGTTATGAAGATCCTTTGGGCATAAGTTAATCTGGTTATTCGTTCCACCTCTTCTTAACAGCTTCTGCTTCTCTTACGTCTGTACTATTTCTGTTCTTTATTGTGCACATCTTTGCATGAAATTTTCCCTTGGTGTCAGAAACCAGAATTGAAAGAGACATGTGTACCCAATGTTCATCACATCACTGTTTCTAATAGCCAGGGTATGGATGCAACCCAGATGTCCCTCAGCAGACAAATGGATAAGAAATTTGTGGTACATATACCCATTGGAGTATTACTCAGCCATTAAAAAGAAGACATTTCAATCAGTTCTGGTGATGTGGATGAAACTGAAGCCTATTACAGAGTAAAAGTAGCCAGAAAGAAAAATGTCAATAGAGTAAACTAACGCAAATATGTGGAATTTAGAAAGATGGTAAACGTGTACCTGAGATAGCAAAATAGACACAGATGTACAGAACAGTCTTTTGGACTCTGTGAGAGAGATGAGGGTGGGAAGATTTGTGATAATGGCACTGAATCATGTATAATATTATTTGTCAAACGAATCGTCAGACCAGGTTTGATGTGTGATACAGGATCCTCGGGGTTGGTTCACTGGGATAACCATGAGCAATGGTATGAGGAGGGAGATAGTAGGGGGTTTCATGATAGGGAGCACATGTACACCTGTGGTAGATCCATGTTACTGTATGGAAAAACCAAAACAATATTGTAAATAAATTAGACTACTATCAAAATAAACAAATGTATTTAATATACCCACTGGAGTATTACTCAGCCATTAAAAAGAATACATTTCAATCAGTTCTAGTGAGGTGGATGAAACGGAAGCTGATTACAGAGTAAAAGTAGCCGGAAAGAAAAATGCCAATAGAGTAAACTAACACAAATATGTGGAATTTAGAAAGATGGTAAACGTGTACCTGAGACAGGAAAATAGACACAGATGTATAGAACAGTCTGTTGGACTCTGTGAGAGAGGGTGAGGGTGGGAAGATTTGTAATAATGGCACTGAAACATGTATAATGTTATTTGTCAAACAAATCGCCAGACCAGGTTTGATGTGTGATACAGGATCCTCGGGGTTGGTTCACTGGGATAACCATGAGCAATGGTTTGAGGAGGGAGATAGTAGGGGGTTTCATGATAGGGAGCACATGTACACCTGTGGCAGATCCATGTTACTGTATGGAAAAACCAAAACAATATTGTAAATATATTAGACTACTATCAAAATAAACAAATGTATTTTAAAAATAAAGTTGTTCCCAACATGAGAACAACAGCATTTTTTGGACAATATATCTAAGTAAATTAGAGTTGCAATTTTCTGGGTTCAAGGTGTCCACATAAGTATGAGCCCTACCTCTTATTACAGAAAGAATAGTGGCAAAATGAGCTAGAAGGAGAGCTTTTCAGCAACAGGTTCTGAATGATTCAGCCAGAAAGATAGTAAGTAATGTAAGGCTCCCCAAACAGTTTATTTAAGATCTTAGGAGCTACCAATGAGATTGGTCACCTAAATAAAGTTGCTTAAAATTATATTTTGACATATATACATATATACACCTGCCTATGCATGAGTGTGTACATATATAAAAAAAAAAGCACAATGAATTTTAACTCATGTTAAGTATGATGAAAAGGAAAAAAGGTAGAGTGATTCCAAATCTACCTGATTGTTGAATATTATGTAAGTTGAAATACTTCAATATATGTTTTCTTGGCTGCATATGAAATATGATGACTATTTTATATCACTCACCTCTCTCCTTTTAACAAATATATACTAATTTTCAAATGTTTGTCCATTTTAATGATGAAATACAGGTATAGAAATATGTGTGTGTGTGTGTGTATAATATACATATATATATAGTATAGTATAGTAAAATACAGAAAGAGGCTCAACATACACATTTTGAGAAAACACAATTTATTATATAATATCAGTTCTCTTCTTCCCACTTGGTACTGATATATATGCATTTGTTTCCCAGGTTCAAAACAGTAGACAGATCTACCCAACCCAGAAAGCAGATGGTTAAGAAAAATGGGTCATCCAGGGGTAGCATACATGAAAATAAAATTCAATTTCTTTCTTTCTTTCTTTCTTTCTTTTTTTTTTTTTTAGACTGCAGCCATGAAATTAAAAGACGTTTACCCCTTGGAAGAAAAGTTATGACCAACCTAGATAGCATATTGAAAAACAAAAACAGAGACATTACTTTACCAACAAAGGTCCATCTAGTTAAGGCTATGGCTTTTCCAGTGGTCATGTATGGATGTGAGTTTTGGACTGTGAAGAAAGCTGAACTCCAAGGAATTGTTGCTTTTGAACCATGGTGTTGGAGAAGACTCTTGAGAGTCCCTTGGACTGGAAAGAGATCCAACAAATCCATTCTGAAGGAGATCAGCCCTGGGATTTCTTTGGAAGGAATGATGCTAAAGCTGAAACTCTAGTACTTTGGTCACATCATGAGAAGAATTGACTCGTTGGAAAAGACTCTGACACTGGGAGGAATTAAGGACAAGAGTAGAAGGGGAAGACAGAGAATGAGATGGCTGGATGGCATCACTGAATCTCTGGACGTGAGTATGAGTAGACTATGGGAGTTGTTGATGGACAGGGAGTTCTGGAGTGCTGAGATTCATGGAGTCGCAAAGAGTTGGACATGACTGAGTGAATGAACTTAACTGAACTGAAACCGTAATGTGATGCTTACAATAAGGAAACTACTAAAAAGTTGTAAAGACAGAAGATACACTGTATATGTGTATGACAGTAAATTACAGAATTTTCAAAATAATAAGTCCTAATAATAATATTTTCAATTTGTTACAAATTCACCCGGTTATTTGGGTAACCTTTAGCACTTTCTAGTTTGTTTATTGGAGAAGACAATGGCACCCCACTTCAGTACTCCTGCCAGGAAAATCCCATGGATGGAGGAGCCTGGTAGGCTGCAATCCATGGGGTTGTTAAGACTCAGACACGACTGAGTGACTTCACTTTCTCTTTTCACTTTCATGCGTTGGAGAAGGAAATGGCAACCCACTCCAGTATTCTTGTCTGGAGAGTCCCAGAGACAGAGGAGCTTAGTGGGCTGCCATCTATGTGGTTGCACAGAGTCGGACACGACTGAGGTAACTTAACAGCAGCAGCAGCAGCAGTTTGTTTATAACACAACAAACAAGGAAGTGCTAAAGTGAGAAATAGATTAAAGGGCCTAGATCTGATACATAGAGTGCCTGATGAACTATGGAATAAGGTTTGTGACATTGTACAAGAGACAGGAATCAAGACCATCCCCATGGAAAAGAAATGCAACAAAGCAAAATGGCTGTCTGGGGAGGCATTACAAATAGCTGTGAAAAGAAGAGAGGTGAAAAGCAAAGGAGAAAAGGAAAGATATAAGCATCTGAATGCAGAGTTCCAAAGAATTGCAAGAAGAGATAAGAAAGCCTTCTTCAGCAATCAATGCAAAGAAATAGAGGAAAACAACAGAATGGAAAAGACTAGAGAGCTCTTCAAGAAAATTAGAGATACCAAGGGAACATTTCATGCAAAGATGGGCTCGATAAAGGACAGAAATGTTATGAACCTAAAAGAAGAGGACGATATTAAGAAAAGGCAGCAAGAATACACAGAACTATACAAAAAAGATCTTCACAATCCAAATAATCATGATGGTGTGATCACTCATCTAGAGCTAGATATCCTGGAATGTGAAGTCAAGTGGGCCTTAGAAAGCATCACTAGGAACAAAGCTAGTGAAGGTGATGGAATTCCAGTTGAGCTATTTCAAATCCTGAAAGATGATACTGTGAAAGTGCTGCACTCAATACGCCAGCTAATTTTGAAAACTCAGCAGTGGCCACAGAACTGGAAAAAGTCAGTTTTCATTCCAATTCCAAAGAAAGGCAATGTAAAAGAATGCTCAGACTACTGCACAATTGTACTCATCTCACATGCTAGTAAAGTAATGCTCAAAATTCTCCAAGCCAGGCTTCAGCAATATGTGAACCAAGAAATTCTTAATGTTCAAGCTGGTTTTAGAAAAGGCAGAGGAATCAGAGATTAAATTGCCAACATCCATTGTATCATGGAAAAAGCAAGAGAGTTCCAGAAAATCATCTATTTCTGCTTTATTGACAATGACAAAGCGTTTGACTATGTGTATCACAATAAACTGTGGAAAATTCTGAGAAAGATGGGAATAGCAGACCACCTAACCTGCCTCTGGAGAGATCTGTATGCAGTTCAGGAAGCAACAGTTAGAACTGGACATGGAAAACCAGACTGGTTTCAAATAAGAAAAGGAGTACGTCAAGGCTGTATGTCATCACCCTGCTTATTTAACTTATATGCAGAGTATATCATGAGAAACGCTGGACAGGAAGAAACACAAGCTGGAGTCAAGATTGCCAGGAGAAACCTCAATAACCTCAGATATTCAAATCATACCACCCTTTTGTCAGAAAATGAAGAGGAACAAAAAAGCCTCTTGATGAAAGTGAAAGAGGAGAGTGAAAAAGTTGGCTTAAAGCTCAACATTCAAAAAATGAAGATCATGGCATCTGGTTCCATCACTTCATGAGAAATAGATGGGGAAACAGTGGAAATAGTGTCAGACTTTATTTGGGGGGGCTCCAAAATCACTGAAAATGGTGAGTGCAGTCATGAAATTAAGACACTAACTCCTTGGAAGAAAAGTTATGACCAACCTAGACAGCATATTCAAAAGCAGAAACATTACTTTGCCAATTAAGGTCCATCTAGTCAAGGCTATGTTTTTTTTAGTAGTCATGTATGGATGTGAGAGTTGGGCTGTGAAGAAAGCTGATCACTGAAGAGTTGATGCTTTTGAACTGTGGTGTTGGAGAAGACTCTTGAGATTCCCTTTTACTGCAAGGAGATCCAAGCAGTCCATTCTGAAGGAGATCAACCCTGGAATATCTTTGGAAGGAATGATGCTAAAGCTGAAACTCCAGTACTTTGGCCACCTCATGTGAAGAACTGACTCATTGGAAAAACTCTAATGCTGGGAGGGATTTAGGACTTGAGGAAAAGGAGACGACCGAGGATGAGATGGCTGGATGGCATCACTAACTCTATGGACATGAGTCTGAGTGAACTCTGGCAGTTGTTGATGGACAGAGAGTCCTGGTGTGCTGCAATTCATGGGATCACAAAGAGTCCGACATGACTGAGCGACTGAACTGAATTGAACTGAACTGAACTGAACTAGTTTGTTTATACAGAAGAATAAGCATTCTCATACTCTCATTAGAGAAAGTCATTTTGGAATGAGGCATTCTCTCAGATAGTCAGCTACTGTCCACCACCTTGAGAGATAATGTGCCACTGTTACCAAACAGCCCTGTACCCAACACAGTTAAACTACACAATATCAAAACATAGGACTTTTCAGTGCAGGGCCATGTTTATTGCAAGGAATTGTATGGCTTACACATTTGTAAAAGAGGTAAGCCATGAAATTAAAAGATGCTTACTCTTTGTAAGGAAAGTCATGACCAACCTAGATATTATATTGAAAAGCTATTTTGCCAACAAAGGTCCGTCTAGTCAAGGCTATGGTTTTTTCCAGTGGTCATGTATGGATGTGAGAGTTGAAAGCTGAGTGCTGAAGGATGGATGCTTTTTAACTGTGGTATTGGAGAAGACTCATGAGAGTCCCTTGGAGTGCAAGGAGATCTAAATGAGTCAGTTCTAAAGGAGATCAGCCCTGGGTATTCTTTGGAAGGAATGATGCTAAAGCTGAAACTCCAGTACTTTGGCCACCTGATGTGAAGAGTTGACCCGTGGAAAGACCCTGATGCTGGCAGGGATTGGGGACAGGAGAAGAAAGTGAAGAGTATGAGATGGCTGGATTGTATCAAAGACTCAATGGACACGAGTTTGGGTGAACTCCTGGAGCTGGGGTTGGACAGGAAGGCCTGTTGCGTCCCACAAGTAGTAGGACACGACTGAGTGAATGAACTGAACTGAACTTGACTGAACTGAACTTCCCCAAAAACTTTCAACAAAGCTCACTTATAGGAAAGGTGAGGAAATTATGTGGTTATCTGTTGCAACATACTTCCTGTAGGTACTCTGTTCTTCAGGTAATGTCAGGATCAGGTAACAGTGTCCCTCCCTGTAAACCTCCACAGAAACAATTATTATTCCCTATCTGGGAAGGAAAGGCCCCAAGTTTAACTTTTACCTTCCAAGGTCCTGGTTAGGAGGAGGATGTCTCTGTGAAAGCTGGCTATCCTCTCAGAGAGCATATATTCAGCACCCATTCTTGGTTCGCCCACCAATGACCAGTCCCAGCTGAGGAAGCAACTCTCAGTTCTTTGTGCCCTCCTCTTACCATGATCCCCATACCATACCCAGACACCTTCAATAAGGGAAACATGTGCCCAGTATCCCGCCGGTCTTCCGTTTCATCAGTTTAGCCAAATGGGGCACTGGGGTCTACAAACAGTGACCCATGCAAATTGCCACAACCATTATGTCATGAATGTGAGGATGGGACACATTGGCTATTGCTTTGAAAGTTGGGCCATGTCAGTGAGTGGCTCTAGCAGGGATTCTGATTCTATGCAAGATACAACCTGTCCTGAAACTCTGCTGTTTACTACCCAGCCCAAGGCCAGAGAAACTGGAAGTTTGCAGTACATCTTTCACTACACTCTGCTGAGAGATTTGACAGTTGGTGGAGTTGGATTTCAAACTTAATTTATCTTGTCCTAAGGGGTGTCATTCTATGTCCATCCTGCCTCTATTGCAGTCTTCTTTGATGAGATTATTTAACATGTGACTAAAAGTTGCTAACCTGGACCTTGGTCCATTTCTCCTAGCTTGGAAACCATATTCTGCTCTCTGTTTGTATACCCCAGGTATTTTAACAGTGTTATGAGATTATAAAATATTTGTCTTCTAAGAACTGAAGTATTTTACTTGGCATAATGTCCTCATGGACATATACCCTGCAAACAGGGTAACCAGTTACATTTCCACCTTGGTAGGTATAGTTTACTTGTCATATTTTTAAACAACTTTTATTTAATATAATCACTTTACAACTTGTTTGTTGTGACTAAGTCAAAGTGAGTCAATTTCATCTGTACATATATCACTTCATTTTTGGATTTCTTTCCCATTTAGGTCACAATAGATCACCAGGTAGAGTCCCTTGTTCTTTTATGCTTATTTTTGTTTGTCTGTCTGTTTTGTTTTGTTTCAAATGCATTTTCTTAAATTTAAGCTGGATGATAAATGTTATACAAGATTGTGATGATTTCTGCCATTTATCAACACTAATGGGTCACAGGTATCAATATATCCCATCTTCTGTCAGGTCCCTCCCTCACACCACCCTACCTTATTCTTCTTGGTTATTCCAGATCACTTACTTTGGGTGCCTTGTTTCAAGCTTATGAAAACCTGATTGATAATTTTGCTGAAAGAAATATGTTCAGTTCAGTTCAGTCACTCAGTCATGTCCAACACTTTGCAACCTCATTATTCTCAGCACTGTTTCCCCAACTATTTCCCATGAAGTGATGGGATTGGATGCCCTGATATTTGTTTTCTGAATGTTGAGCTTTAAGCCAACCTTTTAGCTCTCCTCTTTCACTTTCATCAAGAGACTTTTTAGCTCCTCTTCACTTTCTGCCATATGAGTGGCGTCATCTGCATGTCTGAGGTTATTAATATTTCTTCCAGCAATCTTAACTCCAGCTTGTGTTTCTTCAGGTCCAGCGTTTCTCATGATGTACTCTGCATATAAGTTAAATAAGCAGAGTGACAATACACAGTCTTGAAGTACTCCTTTTCCTATTTGGAACCAGTCTGTTGTTCCATGTCCAGTTCTAACTGTTGCTTCCTGACCTGTATACAGATTTCTCAAGAGGCAGGTTAGGTGGTCTGCTATTCCCATCTCTTTCAGAATTTTCCAGTTTATTGTGATCCACACAGTCAAAGGCTTTGGCATAGTCAATAAAGCAGAAATAGATGATGTTTTTGGAACTCTCTTGCTTTTTCCATGATACAGTGGATGTTGGCAATTTGATCTCTGGTTCCTCTGCCTTTTCTAAAACCAGCTTGAACATCAGGAAGTTCATGATTCATGTATTGCTGAAGCCTGGCTTGGAGAATTTTGAACATTACTTTACTAGCATGTGAGATGAGTGCAACTGTGCAGTAGTTTGAGCATTCTTTTGCATTGCCTTTCTTTGGAATTGGAATGAAAACTGATCTTTTCCAGTCTGTAGCCACTGCTGAGTTTTCCAAAATTGCTGGCATTATTGAGTGCAGCATTTTCACAGCATCATCTTTCAGGATTTGAAATAGCTCAATTGGAATTCCATCATCTCCACTAGTTTTGTTCATAGTATTCTTTCTAAGGTCCACTTGCCCTCACATTCCAAGATGTCTGACTCTAGATTAATGATCACATCATCATGATTATCTAGGTTGTGAAGATCTTTTTTGTACAATTCTTCCATGTATTCTTGCCACCTCTTCTTAATATCTTCTTCTGTTAGGTCCATATCATTTCTGACCTTTATCAAACCCATCTTTGCATGAAATGTTCCCTTGGAATCTCTAATTTTCCTGAAGAGATCCCTAGTCTTTTCCATTCTGTTGTTTTCCTCTATTTCTTTGCACTGATTGCTGAAGAAGGCTTTGTTATCTTTTCTTGCTATTTTTTGGAACTCTGCATTCAGATTCTTATATATTTCCTTTTCTCCTTTGCTTTTTGCCTCTCTTCTTTTCACAGCTATTTGTAAGGCCTCCTTGTCCATCATCAGCTTCCAGAATTTGCCCAAACTCATGTCCATTGTGTAGGTGATGCCATCTAACCATCTCATCCTCTGCCGACCCGTTTTCCTCCTGCCTTCAATCATTCCCAACATCAAGTTCTTTTCAAATGAATCAGCTCTTTGCATCAGCTGGCCAAAACATTGGCGTTTCAGCTTCAGCATCAGTCCTTCCAATGAAAGCCTGGGACTGATCATGATTAGGATGGACTGGTTGGATCTGCTTGCAGGCCAAGGGACTCTCAAGAGTCTTCTCCAACATCATAGTCCAAAAGCATCAATTCTTCTGCACTCAACTTTCTTTATAGTCCAACTTTCAAATCCATACATGATTACTGGAAAAATCATAGCCTTGACTAGATGGATTTTTATTGAAAAAGTAATGTCTCTGCTTTATAGTATGCTGTCTAGGATGGGCATAACTTTCCAAGGAGTAAGCGAGTTTTAATTTCATGGCTGCAATCACCACCAGCATTGATTTTGGAGCCCCAGAAAATAAAGTCAGCCACTCTTTCCACTGTTTCCCCATCTATTTGCCATGAAGTGATGGGAACAGTTGCCATAATCTTAGTTTTCTGAATGTTCAGCTTTAAGCCAAGTTTTTAGCTCTCCTGTTTCACTTTCAAGAGGCTCTTTAGCTCTTGTTCACTTTCTGCCATAAGGGTGGGGTCATCTGCATATCTGAGGCTATTAATATTTCTCCTAGCAATCTTGATTCCAGCTTGTGGTTCCCCCAGCCCAGCATTTCTCATGATGTACTCTGCATATAAGTTAAATAAGTAGGTGACAATGTACAAGATTGAGGTTCACCTTTTCCTATTTGAAACCAGTCTGCTGTCCCATGTCCATTTCTAACTGTTGGTTCCTGACATGCATTAAGGTTTCTCAAGAGGCAGGTCAGGTGGTCTGGTACTCTCTTCTCTTTCAGAATTTTGCACAGTTTATTGTGATCCACATAGTCAAAGGCTTTGGCATAGTCAATAAAGCAGAAATAGATGTTTTTCTGGAACTCCTTTGCTTTTTCGATGATCCAGTGGATGTTTGCAATTGGATCTCTGATTCCACTGCATTTTCTAAAACCAACTTGAATGACTGGAATTTAACAGTTCACAAACTGCTGAAGACTCAGAGAATTTTGGGCATTAATTTACTAGCATGTAAGATTAGTGCAGCTGTGCGGTGGTTTGAGCTTTCTTTGAATTGCCTATCTTTGGGACTGGAATGAAAACTGATCTTTTCCAGTTCTGTGGCCATTACTGAGTTTTCCAAATTTGCTGGTGTATTGAGTGCAGCACTTTCACAGCATCATCTTCCAGGATTTGACATAGCTCAACTGGAATTCCATCATCTCCACTAGCTTTGTTCATAGTGATGCTCTTTCTAAGGCCCACTTGACTTCACATTCCAGGATGCTTGACTCTAAATGAATAATCACACAATCACGATTATCTGGGTCATGAATCTCTTTTTTGTACAGTTCTTCTATGTATTCTTGCCACCTCTTCTTAATATCTTCCTCTTCTGTTAGGTCCATAGCATTTCTGTCCATTATTGTGTCCAACTTTGCATGAAATATTCCCTTGGTGTCTCTAATTTTATTCATGAGATCTCTAGTCTTTTCCATTCTATTGTTTTCCTCTTTCTTTGCATTGATCACTGAGGAAGGCTTTCTTATCTCTCCCTGCTGTTCTTGGGAGCTCTGCATTCCAATGGATATATTTTTTCTCTTCTCATTTGCTTTTCACTTCTCTTTATTTCACAGCATTTGTAAGGCATCCTCAGAGGCATTTTGGGTTTTTTTTTTTTTTTTTTCCCACTCTTGGGAATGGTCTTGAACCCTCTCCTGTACGGCGTCACAGACTTCCATCCATAATTCATCAAGCACTCTTTATATGAGATCTAGACCCCTAAATGTTTCTCACTTCCACCGTATAATCAAAAGGAATTTAATTTAGGTCATAGCTGAATGCTCTAGTGGTTTTTCCTACCTTCTTCAATTTAACTCTGAATTTGGCAATAAGGAGTTCTTGATCTGAGCCACAGTCAGCTACTAGTCCGGGTTTTGCTAACTTCATAGAGTTTCTCTATCATTAGCTGCAAAAAATGTAACTAATCTGATTTCAGTATTTACCAGCTGGTGATGTCCATGTGTGGAGTCTTCTCTTGTGTTGCTGGAAGAAGGTGCTTGCTATGACTAGTGTCTTCTCTTGGCAGAACTCTCTTAGGCTTTGCCCTGCTTCACTCTTTATTCCAAGGTCAAATTTGCTTTGTTACTTCAGGCGTCATATATGTTTATGTAATAAAATATTTTACCTTGTGAATAATAAACAAAATGTTAAAACCTGACTGAAATAACATTATGCTTTTAAAATTTAAATTAAAAAATTTTATTTTCAGGGAAAATATTTAATTACTGACAGTATTTTAGAATACTGGGGATATAGAAGTTAATAAAAACAGAACCAGCTTTTACTTGATTTGGTTCCTGTAATAAAATTCTTCATGGCCAGTGCCCCTCAGTATTGCCTGCACTAGATGTGTGCCACTCCCCTTACCCTATCTATAGGAGGCCACTGTGTCACTCTAAATTTCATAGCCAAAAAGGGCCTAGTTAGTATTGGCTGTGTGACCGCCAAAGGTGCTGTGGGAGACTCGCTGCTAATAGAGACCACCAGCCGGAGTTCAAAAAAAAAACAATTTATTGGCAATTTCGGATCCGGGCTCCCACCAAGCCAATCAAAGGTGGGGAGCCCTGAACACCCGCTTTGGGAGCCTTTTATCCTATTGTGCAGGGGAGGAGGGGGCCTAGGCTACTCGGCAGAGCATGATTGGTGGGCAGGCAGGTAAGGTTTATGTAACTATTGGTGACAATTTGCAGTTAGCGTCGAGGTCCTGTTTCCCAGAGCTAGATCTTGTTTCTTAGGTCGCAGAGCAAACATTGCAGTGACACACACCTGGAATCCATTGTTCCCTTTAAAATATGGGGGCTTTCTGTCCCAATAAAGCTGACCTAGCATTCATCCCCCTGGGAAACATTTTACTTTTTTCTTCAGGTGCCACTATTTTCCTTCCTTTCTTCCTCCTACCTCCTCCTGTTTCTTTCCTTTTCTTTATTATTATACAATTGTTAACGTTTAACTTCCCATTTTTTGTTATTACATAGTACTGACCCTGTTTCCCATGTTGCACAATACAACCTTGAGATCATCTTGCACTTAACAAATTATGCCTTCCATTCCCTCAACCTCTGTACTGCACATTCCACACTCCCTGCTACCCAGTAGATTGTTCTTTATATCTGTAAGACATTTTTTTTAATATTCTCTACTTTGTGATATTTTAAGATTCTATAAATGATATTATGTAATACTTTTCTTTCTTAATTTACTTACTAGTATACCTTCCATGTTGCTGCAAATGGAATTATTTCATTCCTTTTATGGCTGAGTAGTATTCCATAGGTCTCCCTTGATGGTTCCTTTGCAAAGAATCTGCATGTCAAGAAGAGGATGTGGGTTCAATCCCTAGGTAAGTAAGATCACTTGCATAGGGAAGTTGCAACCGGCTGGAGAAGTCTTGCTTGGAAAATTTCTTGGGCAAAGGCATCTGTAGCGGTAGACGCCATATGGTCACAAAGAGTGAGCATGACTTAGTGACTGAACAACAGAAAGTGTCTCATAGTACATGTATGCCACATCTTTATCCTTTCATCTATTGTCTGATGGACATTTACATTGCTTCCATGACTTGGTGAATAGTGTGCTTCAGTGAACAGTGGGGTACATGTCTCCATAGCCCTCCAAGAGAGCTACTTAAGGATAGCTAAGAAGAGCTAAGATAAAGAGAAGTAAGCTAAGGAGAAGTAAGCTAAGGAGAGCTACACTAAGAGGAGCTAATGGGTGCTGAGGTTTTCTAAGAAGAGCTTAGAAAAGGGGGTCTAAGCTAAAGACAGCTGAGTTACCCTAAGGAGAGCTAAGATACGGAGGGTTGAGATATAGCAGTCTGAGCTAAAGAGGTGGGCTGAGCTAAAGAGGGCTCTGCTAAGGAGAGCTAATTGAGGAGAGCTATGGAGAGTGATGGAGAAGGCAATGGCACCTCACTCCAGTACTCTTGCCTGGAAAATCCCATGGATGGAGGAGCCTGCTGGGCTGCAGTCCATGGGGTCGCTAAGAGCCAGGCACGACTAAGTGACTTCACTTTCACTTTCATGCGTTGGAGCAGGAAATGGCAACTCACTCCAGTATTTTTGCCTGGAGTATCCCAGAGGAGGGGGAGCCTGGTGGGCTGCTGTCTATGGGATCACACAGAGTTGGACATTACTGAAGTGACTTAACAGCAGCAGCAGCAAGAAGAGCTGGGCTATTGAGAGATGGGCCAACAAGAGCTAAGGAGCACTGAGGTGATGAGAGGTGAACTAAGGAAAACTAAGGAGAGCTAAGCTGAGGGGCGCTGAGCAAACAGGAGCTTATGAAGAGCTTAACTGAGGGGAGCTGAATTAAGGAGGCCTAAGCTAAGGAGGGCTAAGGAGAGCTAATTAAAGAGAGCTTCACTAAGGAGAGCAACACTAAGTAGAATTATGCTAATGAGAACTAATTAAGGATAGCTAAGCTAGGAGTCTAAGAAAACTGAGATCATGGCATCTACTTCCATTATCTCATGGCAAATAGATAAGGAAACAGTGGAAAGAATGGCAGCCTTTATTTGGGAGGACTCCAAAATCACTGCAGATGGTGACTGCAACCTTTAAATTAAAGGATGCTTACTCCTTGGAAGGAAAGTTATGACCAACCTAGACAGCATATTAAAAAGTAGAGACATTACTTTGCCAACAAAGGCCCATCTCATCAAGGCTATGTTTTTTCCAGTGGTCATGTGAGAGTTGGACTATAAAGAAAGCTGTATGGTTGTGAGAGTTGGATGGTGAAGAAAGCTGAATACCGAAGAATTGAGGCTTTTGAACTGTGGTGTTGGAGAAGACTCTTGAGAGTCCCTTGGACTGCAAGGAGACCCAACCAGTCCATTCTAAAGGAGATCAGTCCTGGGTGTTCATTGGAAGGACTGACACTAAAGTTGAAACTCCAATGCTTTGGCCATCTCATGCGAATAGTTGACACATTGGAAAGACTCTGATGTTGGCAAGGATTGGGGGCAGGAGGAGAAGGAGATGACAGAGGATGAAATGGCTGAATGGCATCACTGACTTAATGGACATGAGTCTGGGTGAACTCCGAGAGTTGGTGATGGACAGGGAGGCCTGATGTTCTGAAATTCATTGAATCAGGCAGAGTCAGGCACCACTGAGTGACTGAACTGAACTGAGCGCTGAAGAATTGATGTTTTTGAACTGTGGTGTTGAAGACTGTTTTGAGTCCCTTGGCCTGCAAGCAGATCCAGCCGGTCCACCCTAAAAGAGATTAATCCTGAGTGTCCATCAGAAGGATTGAGGTTGAAACTGAATCTCCAATAATTTGGCCATCTGATGCAAAGAAATAACTCATTTGAAAAGACTCTTATGCTGGAAATATTCAAAGTGGGAGGAGATGGGGACGATAGAGAGTGAGATGACTGGATGGCATCACTGACTAGATGGACATGAGTTTGAATAAGCTCCTGAGAGTTGGTAATGAGCAGGGAAGCCTGGAATGCTGCAGTCCATGGGGTCGGGTTGCAAAGAGTTGAACACGCCTGAGTGACTGAACTGAACCAGTTGATAGTATCATTTAAAGTTTGTGTTTCATTGTTAATTTTCTGTTTTGTTAACCTATCTATAGGCGTGAGTGTAGTATTACAGTCTACTCTTATTGTGTTGCTGTTAATTTACCCTTTCATACTTGTTAACATTTGCCCTATGTATTGAGATGCTCCTACTTTGGGTCCATGTATGTTTATAATTGCTATATTTTCTTCTTGGATTGATCCTTTGATCAATATGTAGTGTACTTTGTATCTTCTCAAGGCCTTTATTTCAAAGTGTATTTTATCTGATATGAGTACTGCTACTCCTGCATTCTTTGGGTCTCCATTTGTATGAAATATCCTATTCCAGCCCTTCACTTTCACTCTGTATGTGTCCCTTGGATTGAGGTGGGTCTCGTAGACAGAACATATAAGAGTCTTATATTTGCACTTGTTTTACAATACTTCCTTTGTCACTATTCTATCCATTTGTCCACCCCTCTATACAATCATCAATTGGTCTATTTCCTTGGTGCATTTTCTGGTAAATTGCAGACATCAGTATGTCTCTCCATAGCTATTTCAGCAAGCCTGCCATTAAATAATGAGCCCTGCTTGTTTACAGCAATTTTCTTTGGATATAAACTTTATATACAAAGAAATACACCAATCTCCCCCACCCCCGCCCCAGGCACATTACTTTTAAATTGAGGTATGGTTGATTTACAATGTTGTGTTACTTTCTGCTTTACAACAAAGTGGTTCAGTTGTGCACATACATGTTTATATATACATTGTGTGTGTGTGTGTGTGTGTGTGTGTGTGTGCACATTCTTTTAACCAGGGTTTTTTTTTTTTTTTTTGGTCTGTCTACTCTGTGTGGTATGCAGCATTAGTTGTCTGACCAGGGATTGAACCTGTCTCCCCTCAAGTGTAAGTGTGGAGTCTTAACCATTGGACTGATAGGGAAGTTGCACATATATTCTTTTGTATTATAATTTATCATAGGATACTGAATATAATTATCTGTCCTCTACAGAAATAACTAGTCCACCCATTCCATATACTCTAGTTTATATGTCTTAACTTCAGTCTCCTGCTCCCCCTATTCTCTCTGGCTTGGAAGCCACACGTCTGTTCTCTAAGTCCGTGAGGGTGTTTCTGTTTCATACATGTATTCATTTGTGTTATATTTTCGATTCCACTTTTAAGTGATAGTTGGTGTTTGTCTTTCTCTGCGTAACTCACTTCACTTAGTATGATCATGTCTCAGTCCATGCACTTTGCCTCAAAATGCTTTATTGTTGTAGCTGTACAGATTCTTGGATCCTTTTAAACATACATAGGGATATTCATCGTGAGAAGGCCATTGCACCCCACTCCAGTACTCTTGCCTGGAAAATCCCATGGATGGAAGAGCCTGCTGGGCTGCAGTCCATCTGGTCGCTGAGTCGGACACAACTGAGCGAACTTACTTTCACTTTTCACTTTCATGTATTGAAGTAGGAAATGGCAACCCACTCCAGTGTTCTTGCCTGGAGAATCCCAGGGATGAGGGAGGCTGGTGGGCTGCTGTCCATGGGGTCGCACAGAGTTGGACACGACTGAAGCGACTTAGCAGCAGCAGCAGGGATATTCATCTGTGGTTATTTTTATGACTATATTATTAAAATGTGTTTAGTATACCACTCAGGATAGTACATCGATTTTGAGGCTATATAACGATTTTATATGTAAATGTCAGTCAGTTCTGTTCAGTTGCTCAGTCTTGTCTTACTCTTGGTACCCCATGGAATGTAGGATGCCAAACTTCCCCATTTATCACCAACTCCCAGAACTTGCTCAATCTCGCATCCATCAAGTAGGTGACATCATCCAAACATTATCCTCTGTCGTCCCTTCCCCTTCAGCCTTCAATCTTCCCCAGCTTCAGGGTCTTTTCCAGTGACTCATTTCTTTGGATCAGGTGACTAAATATTGGAGTTTGAGCTTCAGCATCCGTTCTTCCAGTGAATATTCAGGACTGATTTCATTTAGGATTGACTGGTTTGAGTTCCTTGCAGTCCAAGTGATTGCAGAGTGTATATGGTAAAAATAAATATTTACTGTGCTTCGCTGCCCTCTCCTGGAGAAAAAAGAAGAATGCTCGTGAATGAAATTTATAAAATCCAGATGTATTCTCTCATATGTAAATGTGTGTATGAATAAACAATCACTGTGCTTTTCCTGCCCTGGAGATATAGAAGAATGCTTATATATGTAATTTATAAAATCCAGATATATTCTTCACATGTAGGAAAAGATACTGGCTAGCTTTATTAAAAATTGATACATGCTTATACCAGGAAATGTAAAGTTGCCAGAAAAAATATATATAATATATATGTGTATATACATATATACATTCAGTCAGAATGCTGACTTCCTGTAATGGGGAGGTGAGGTTGTGCTACTTATTTTAATATAAAACCATCTTTTGCGCTATTTGAATGCTAACATTCAACTTGGTTTTGATGCTTGATTCTTGCTTGGTTAGCTTATCTTTAAGCCTTTAGTTTTACAAATACCTACTAATTAGATCCCCTGTTTAGAGGCTGATTGCTTCAATATATTTTTTCTTTTTTTCCATTTTCATTACTATTTCTAAAAAGCTGCATGTCTTGGCTACAGTATATAGTGTTGCAGTGAAGACTGGAGCCCATGTATCTTCTGAAATTAAGGTTTTCTCCAGAAATATGTCCAAGAGTGATGTGGCTTGGTGGTATGGTAATTGTGTTTTTTTTTTTTTTTTTTTTTTTAGTTTTCTTAAGGACGTCCCCTACTGTTCACCGTAGTGGCTCTACCAGTTTACATGCCCACCGATAGTGCAAGAGGGTTCCCTGTTCACCACACACTCTCCGGAAATTATTTTTTTGTCGAATTTTTGATGATGGATATTCCGACTGGTGTGAAGTAACACCCTATTGCAGTTCTGATGTGCATTTCTCTAACAGTCATGTTGAGCATCTTTTCATGTGTATTGTCACCATCTGTATGTCTTCTTTAGAAAAACGTCTATTAAGAGCTGTTTTTACATTTTGGAGAATAGTGTCTTAATAACTAATGATATTTGTAACTTTCTACAGGAGGCAATGATCAAGGACAATGTCCAGAGAAAAAGAAATGCCAAAAAAAAAAAAAAAAGGCAAGATGGTTCTAAACAAAGGAGAAAATGAGAGATATACCCATCTGAATGCAGAGTTCCAAAGAATAGCAGGGAAAGATAAATCCTTCATCAGTGATCAATGCATAGAAACAGATGAAAACACTATAATTGGAAAGAGGAGATCTCTTCAAGAAAATTAGATATACCAAGGGAACATTTCATCAAAGATGAGCACAATATAGAACAGAAAATATATGGACCTAACAGAAGCAGAAGATATTAAGAAGAAGGGGCAAGAATACACAGAAGAACTGTACAAGAAAGATCATGACTCAGATAAACACGATGGTGTTATCACTCAACTAGAGCCAGACAATCTGGAGTGTGAGGTCAAGTGGGCACTGGGAAGCACCATGATGTACAAAGCTAGTGGAGGTGATGAAATTCCAGGTGAGCTATTTCAAATCCTGGAAAGATGATGCTGTGAAACTGCTGCACTCGATATTCCAGCAAATCTGGAAGTCTGAGCAGTGGCCACAGGACTGGAAAAAGTCAGTTTTCATTCTAATTGCAAAGAAAGGAAATACCAAAGAATGTTCAGACTATCAGTTCAGTTCAGTCACTCAGTTGTTTCTGACTGTTTGCAACCCTATGAACCGCAGCAAACCAGGCTTCCCTGTCCATCACCAACTCCCAGATTCCACCCAAACCTATGTTCATTGAGTCAGTGATGTCATCCAACCATCTCATTCTCTGTTGTCCCCTTCTCCTCCTGCCCTCAATCTTTCCCAGCATCAGGGTCTTTTCAAGTGAGTCAGCTCTTCCAATCAGGTGGCCAAAGTATTGGAGTTTCAGCTTCAGCATCAGTCCTTCCAATGAATATTCAGGACTGATTTCCTTTAGGATGGACTGGTTGGATCTCCTTGCAGTCCAAGGGATTCTCAAGAGTCTTCTTCAACACCACAATTCAAAAGCATCAGTTCCTTAGTACTCAGCTTTCTTTATAGTCTAACTCTCACATCCATACATGACCACTGGAAAAAAACATAGCCTTGACTAGATGGACTTTTGTTGACAGCGTAATGTCTCTGCTTTTTAACACACATTTGCAATCATCTCACATGCTAAGAAAGTAATGCTCAAAATTCTCCAAGCCAGGCTTCAACACTATGTGAACCGTGAACTTCTAGATGTTCAAGCTGGAGTTAGAAAGGCAGAGGAATCAGTGATCAAATTACCAACATCTTCTGGATCAGCAAAAAAAGAGAGTTCCAGGAAACATTGACTTTTGCTTTAGTGACTGCACCAAATCCTTTGACCGTGTGGATCACAACAAATTGTGGGAAATTATTAAAGAGATGGGAATACCAGATCGTCTGGCATGCCTCCTGAGAAATCTGTATACAAGTGAAAAACCAACAGTTAGAACTGAATATCGAACAACAGACTGGTTTCAAATCAGGAAAAGAGTACATCGACACTATATATTTTCAACCTGCTTATTTAACTTATATGCAGAGTGCATCATGTGAAATGCCGCACTGGATGAAGCACAAGCTGGAAACAATTTTGCTGGGAGAAAAATAAATAACCTCAAATATGCAGGTGACACCACCCTTATGGCAGAAAGTGAAGAACTAAAGAACCTCTCAATGAAAGTGAAAGAGCAGCGTGAAAAATTTGGCTTAAAACTCAGCATTCAGAAAACTGAAATTGTGGCATCCAAGTCCCATCATTTCATGGCAAATAGATGGCAAAACAATGGAAACAGTGACAGACTTTATTTTTGGAGTTTCCAAATTACAACAGATGGTGACTGCAGCCATGAAATTAAAAGTTACATGCTACTTGGAAGAAAAGCTATGAGCAACCTGTACAGCATAGTAAAAAGGAGAAACATTAGTTTACTGACAAAGATCTGCCTCATCAAAGCTATAGTTTTCCCAGAAGTCATGTATGGATGTGAGAGTTGGACCATAAAGAAAGCTGAACACTGAAGAATTGATGTTTTTGAACTTTGGTGTAGAAGACTCTTGAGAGTCCCTCGGACTGCAAGGAGATCCAACCAGTCCTTCCTAAAGGAAATCAGTCCTCAATGTTCATTAGAAGGACTGTCCCTGAAGTTAAAAGTACAATAATTTGGCCACCTGATGAAAAGAAGTGACTCACTGGAAAAGACCCTGATGCTGGAAAGGTTGAGGTGGAAGGAAAAGGGGACAACAGAGGATGATATGGTTGGATGACATCACTGACACGATGGACATGAGTTTTAGTAAACTACTGGGAGTTGGTGATGGACAGGAAACGGTGTGCTGCAGTAAGTGGGATCACAAAGAGTCAGACACGTCTGAGTGACTGACCTGAACTGAACTAATGAGAACCATCTGTGTAGCACAGGAAACAGTCCTCAATGCTCTTTGGTGATCTACCTGGAAAGCAAATTTTTAAAATGGGGGATATATATATATGTATATGTGTGTGTGTGTGTGTGTATATATATATATATATATATATATATATATATATATATTGATTTACTTTTCTGTAGAGTGGAAAGTAACGCATTGTAAAGCTACTACATGTGTTCCTACTGTAGGCTCCACTTATAGGAATGTCTAGATGAGGCAAAACTCATCTATACTTATAGAACTGAGCACAGGATTTGCATGGGATAAGGACAGTGGGTGGAAGGAGCTCAAAGAGATTTTCTACGATGATAGGGGAAAGAATATATTGCAGTAAACATTATATATATATATCTTGGTGTTATTGCATAAATATTTATGCAATGTAAATTCCAAACAGGGTCTGGCTAGGTGGCCATGCATTTATAAATTTATTAGACATTGTCCCATTGTTCTTCAAAGTTTCATCATTTTATGCTTTCACAGAAATGCATGAGCCCTCATTTTCTAGATTCTCATTCTCAATTCAGAGGAAGATTTTTACATCTTCCAACATTTTTATTGAACTTTTTGCAATTTACTTGATGAGAAATCGTATTCCATTATTGTTTTGGTTTGCATTTCTGTTTCTATTACCAGATTATAATCTTAATTACTACCAATTAATTTTAAAATGTCTTCCTGTTTTTTTGTTGTTGTTTTGTAACTTTTCTTTCTTTCCTTTTTTTTTCTGGGTAATTTGTATTTTTTTGTTTACTTCATATTTTTCTAATATTAGATTTTTCATCTTATTTTAACTTTGGACTCCACATAAATTAGGTAAATGAACCTTTTTCCAACAGGAATTTTACTAAAAAGAAAGTTATGTAAAATTTCCCTTTTCATCTTCAAAAATCACGTAAAGTAAATTTTAAATAACAGACAAAAACTCTAGGACACTGGAGTGTGTGGTTAAAAGAATTGGGAGGGGGGCAACTCTGAATTCACCTGGCTCCCTTTCTGCACATACTTTTCAAAATGCTTTTTACATTAGCCTCATGTATGTGGCTCTGTGTGTGTGTCTGTGTGTGTAAAGAGAAAAAATGAAGTGAGGGGGGTAGCACCATGATGGGCCAAGATGGGTGGGGCTGCACCTGGGACTCCAAACATATGAGTGGGCAATAGGCTTACTCAGCCCTGAGAAGCCAATGGGGACACATCTCTAGAGCTGAGATTGGAGGACTCTGGGAATCCCAGCAGGTGTGCTCATAGCCAAGGATGAGAAGGGGAACACAAGCAAAAAGATGCTGCTGCCCAGTAGGCCTGTCTCCCTTAGGCTACACCAAAGGTGATGACACTTTTATTAAGAAAATGTAGACTGTGGATATTGGGAAAAGAATTTGCCAGTGCACGGAGTGTAATAAAGTAAGTAAAAACTATGATTACTTTCACCACAGTTCATATTTTAGTTCATTTCTTCCCCATCATTTTTCAGCTTATATTTTTAACATTGGAATTATACTTCATGTACATTTTGGTTTTTGTTGTACTTTGTTCTATACTTCTCAAGCATTTTATTGTAAACAATTCCAAACATTCAAAAAATTGAACAATTTTTGTAGCTAATACACCAAGCCTTCCCACCTAGATGGGGCCAGAGGAAAGGTGATGCAACTTTTATGATGGAAAATGTGGTTTGTGGCTATTAGCAAAAGAACTTGGTCAGTGCACAGAGTATGAAAAAGTAAATAAAAGCCATGTTTATTTTCATGAGAGTTACTATTTGGGGGCTTCCTTGGTGGCTCAGTGATAAAGAACATACCTGCCAATGCAGGAGAGAGGAGACAGATCCCTGGGTTGGAAAGAACCCTGGAGAATGGAATGGTAACCCACTCCAGTACTCTTGCCTGGAGTATTCCATGGACAAAGGAGCCTGGTAGGCTACAGTCTACTGGGATGCAAAAGAATCAGGCACGACCAAGGGACTGAGCACACAATATTTAGCCTATCTCCTCCACATCTTTTTTTTAATTTTTTTAAAGCTTGAATATTCACATTTAGTTTTTTTTTTTTTCTTTACAATACTGTATTGGTTTTGCCATACATTGACATGAATCAGCCACAGGTGTACATGAACTCCCAATCCCGAAGCCCCCTCCCACCTCCCACCTCACATCATCTCTCTGGATCATCCCCGTGCACCAGCCCCAACCATCCTGTATCGTGTATAGAACACAGACTGGTGCTTTGTTACTTACATGATAGTATACATGTTTCTATGCCATTCTCTCAAATCATCCCACCCTCTCCCTCTCCCTCAGAGGCCAAAAGTCCATTCTATACATCTGTGTCTTTTTTGTTGTCTCATATACAGGGTCACCATTACTATCTTTCTGAATTCCATATATATGTGTCAGTATACTGTATTGGTGTTTTTCTTTCTGGCTCACTTCACTCTGTATAATCGGCTCATTTCTTCCATCTCAATAGAACTGATTCAAATGTATTCTTTTTAAGGGCTGAGTAACACTCCATTGTGTATATGTACCACAGCTTTTTTATCCATTCATCTGCTGATGGACATCTAGGTTTTTTCCATGCCCTGGCTATTATAAACAGTGCTGCAATGAACACTGGGGTACATGTGTGTCTTTCAATTCTGGCTTCCTCAGTGTGTATGCCCAGCAGTAGGATTGCTGGGTCATAAGGCAGTTCTATTTGCAGTTCTTTAAGATTCATCCATGCTGTTTTCCATAGTGGCTGTACCACTTTGCATTCCCACCAACAGTGTGTCCCTTTTTCCACATCCTCTCCAGCATTTATTGCTTGTAGACTTTTGGGTCACAGCCATTCTGACTGGTGTGAAGTGGTACCTCATTGTGGTCTTGATTTGCTTTTCTCTGGTAATGAGTGATGTTGAGCATCATTTCATGTGTTTGTCAGACATCCATATGTCTTCTTTGGAGAAATGCCTATTTAATTATACATCATGTGCTTTTGTTTGTTTGTTTGTTTTTGTTTGCTCTGTATTTTCCCCAACACTTTATGATAAGACTTTCCAAACATTCAAGGAGGTTGAACAGGTTTTCTAGCTAATGCACAAGGACTGAAGCTAAGGAGAACTGCACTAGGACAACTCCACTAAGGAGAGCTAAGCAGGGCTGTGCTAAGGAGAGTGAGGAGACACGAGGTTGGCTGGCTTCTTTGCCTCATTCCACTCTATTGTACAACCATGAAATGGTGAAACCAAATGCCATGATCTTAATTTCCTGTATGTTGAGCTCTAAGCCAACTTTTTCACTCCCTTCTTCCACTTTCATCAAGAGGCTCTTGAGTTCTTCTTCACTTTCTGTGACAAGGGTGGAGTCATCTGCATTTCTGAGGATAGTCATATTTCTTCTGCCAATCTTGATTGCAGCTTATGGTTCACCCAGCCGAGGACTTCTCATGATGTACTCTGCATATAAGTTAAATAAGCAGGATGACAATATGAAAGCTTGACATACTCTTTTTCCTGTTTGGAACCAATCTATTGTTCCTTGTCCAGTTCTGTTGCTTCCTGACCTGCATACAGGTTTCCCAAGAGGCAGATCATGTAGACTGGTAGTCCCATCGCTTTCAGAATTTTCCAGTTTATTATGATCCCCATATTCAAAGGCTTTGGCATAGTCAATAAAGCAGAAACAGATGTTTTCCTGGAACTCTCTTGCTTTTTCAAAGATCCAGCAGATGTTGGCAATTTGACCTGATTCCTCTGCCTTTTCTAAAACCAGCTTGAACATCTGGAAGTTCTTGGTTCACATATTCCTAAAGCCTGGCTTTGAGAATTTTTGAACATTACTTTGCTAGCATGTGAGATGAGTGCAACTGTGCAGTAGTCTGAGCATTCTTTGGCATTGCCTTTCCTTGGGATTGGAATGAAAACTGACATTTCCCAGTCCAGGAGCCACTGCTGAGTATTCCAAATTTGCTGGCATATTGAGTGCAGCACTTTCACAGCATCATCTTCCAGGATTTGAAACAGTTCAATTTGAATTCCATCACCTTCACTAGCTTTGTTCATAGTGATACTTTCTAAGTCACACTTGACTTCCTACTTCAGGATGTCTGGCTCTAGGTGAGTGTTCACACCATTATGATTATCTGGGTCATGAGGATCTTTTTGTACAGTTCTGTGTATTCTTGGCACCTCTTCTTAATATCTTCTGCTACTGTTAGGTCCCTACCATTTATGTCCTTTATTTAGCCCATCTTTGCATGAAATATTCCTTTGGTATCTCTAATTTTCTTGAAGAGATATCTAGTCTTTCCTATTCTATCCCCCCTCCCCATTTCTTTGCACTCGTCACTGAAGAAGGCTTTCTTATCTCTCCTTGCTGTTCTTTGGAACTCTGCATTCAGATGCTTATATCTTTCCTTTTCTCCTTTGCTTTTCACTTCTCTTCTATTTGTAGCTATTTGTAAGGCCTCCTCAGACAGCCATTTTGCTTTTTACATTTCTTTTTCTTGGGGATGATCTTGATCCCTGTCTCCTGTACAATGTCATGAACTCTGTCCATAGTTCATCAGGTACTCTACCAGACCTAGCCCCTTAAATAATTTTTCTCACTTCCACTGCATAATTATAAGAGATTTGATTTAAGTAATACCTAAATTGTCTATTGATTTTCTCCACTTTCTTCAATTTAAGTCTGAATTTGGCAATAGGAATTCATGATCTGAGCCACAGTCAGCTCCTGGTCTTGTTTTTGCTGACTACATAGAGTGTCTCCATTTTAGCTACGAATAATATAATCAGTCTCATTTTGGTACTGACCATCTGGTAATGTTCACGTGTAGAGTCTTCTCTAGTGTTATTGGAAGAGGGTGTTTGCTATGACCAGTGCATTCTCTTGACAAATTCTGTTAGCCTTTGCCCTGCTTTTTTCTGTACTCCAAGGCCAAATTTACCTGTTACT
>SJYG01001475.1:0-89026 GCA_006410535.1 Litocranius walleri
GGATCTCTTAAGTGCCCCTTTGTCCAGTAGGAGACAAATTCTGACTCTAATCACCTGGTTCTAGTCGGGATGGATAGCATTACCAGGTATTTTCTTTTTATGCTGTATGTTCAGTTTTGAGTTGAGTTTTTCCAAATGGAGTTTTGCTGTCTTTACTTATTTTTTTATTCTGATTCAATTTTTGTTTTTCACTGATGATTTTTAAAGAGAAGAATAACCCGAAAAAGATACTAATGGACGGGGTGCTTGCTGTAAATCAGAAGCAAGAAAACATGCCAAGCACCAATGGAAAGGCATGTCCTCAGTCTCACTCTCTGTCTGGTTCTCGTCGTACTGTCCAGTCTGTGCGGGGCTGTTGAGACCTTTCACCAATGCACCATGTAGGTCTGAGTGGCCGTGAGGGTCGTGTGAGCTCCAGAGCACAGAAGGCAGTTTTGACTTCACCGATTTCCCGGAAGTGCTGCATTCCCTCCCTCTCGACACAAGGCTGTCTAAGGTTTCCTTTCCCCCTTAGAGAACCCGAGACAAAGACCTGGCTCAGGTGATGGAGCTCCATGAAATCATCAAGAAGATGTCACGAGAGCAGAGCCTGTTGAAGGACCGCCTGGCAGCCCTCTCTGCCCATGTAAATGAGCTGGAGAAGGACCTGGACACGGCCAGGCAGGACCTCCTGAAGACCAAGGAAGCAAATGTCAATCTACAGCGGGATGTCCGCGAAGTGAGTGACAGTGGACGTGTCTGTTGTCCTGAGGTGGAATGTGGCTCCCTTGTTCTCCCAGTGATCTCAGCCTTGGCATGGCTGTGGGAGCAAGAGCAGACCACTGGCGAGACTGTGACTGGCTGCCTTCCATGCCTCTGCGTCGAGGTCCCTGGGGTGGAAGAGGCCTGGTCCAGGCGGTCCGTTGGCAGTGGACCAACATGAGGGCAGTGCTAACGCTGTGCTGCTCCCTGGGTGTGGACTCCTCAGATCCACAAGTTCTAGGGGCCCAGTGTGTTCCTTTTTTAAAAATTCATTCATCCATTTATTCATTTATTGAAGTATAGTTGCTTTACACTGCTGCGTCAATTTCTGCTTTACAGTAAAGTGAACCACTCATATATATATGTATACATATACATATATCCCTGTGTTTTAGACTTCCTACCCATTAACCTAACCACAGAGCACTGAGTAGAGTTCCCTGTGCTGTACAGTAGGTTCTTACTCGCTGTGGACTTGATGAATAGTATCAGTAGTGTATATATGTCAACCCCAGTCTCACAGTTCATCCCCCTACCTGCCTGTTGAATGTATTCCTGATGATGCTGAAATTTCCTTCTGATTCACTCAGGCGAGTCTGAACGTCTATGGAGCCCGTTCTCTCGGAAAGATGAGAGCATGCTGCATGGGCTCTGCTGAGGCAGATTGCCTGGACATCTTCTCTAGTTTTCTGAGGTTCCACTCCTTGAAGGGATGTGTGACAGTGATACCAGTGGTTGGACAAGTCGAGTGGCATTTGCTCACCCTGAGCTCCTCAGGCCCGAGCTGTGTGACCAGTGAGAATCAGGGTGTTTCTGGTGGTCGTGTCTGCTGGTGTCATGATTTATGAGAAACTCCCTAACGGTCATTGTGAAAACAGAAGAGAGCTGGGGGCTGAGGCCTCCTCCTGTGAGCCTCTCCTCTCCTCTGTGCACACACAGACAGCACCCACCCTGCCCCAACCCTCCCCCGTGAGGCCGTCACAAAGAGCATGCCTCCAACATGTGGAACGGCAGGAGAACTTGTTCAGTACCTCGGTGAGAGTAATTCTGTGTGAGAACACAAGACAGAAATATTTGCACATGTTTGTATACCCTGTTCACACTACTCTTTGGCAACAGGACGAGATTAGGTGGCAGAGGTTAATACCTAGAGAAGTCTGGGAAAAGCGTTTTGAAGACCTTTCACTTTTAATGTTAGGACAACATTGACATCGGTTACGTAGTGAGCACGGAGGGACCTGAAATGGAGTTTGAGCTGGCGGACAGGAGTCGCACCAGCAGCAAGCTCTGCTCCTGGTTTGAGCATTTCATACATGTGGTGTCACTGCTTTAGAAGAGCTAGGCTTGAGAAGGCTGCTCCCAGCTGTGTTACACTTTGACTTCTGTTTCCACTCCTTAATATTCTTATTTAGCTTTGAGGAAATCGCATGAGATTTTTCCAACTTTTCCCGGAGAAGATGAGCCTCTGCGCTCTCTGTTGGATCTGTTACGGTCCCTCCATGTTCTGGGTCAAGCCCGCCTGTATGGTGTCGGAGACAGAGGTCTTCATTTCATGCCAGATACCTTCCCTCCTGGAATTCTTGCAATGACAGAGTAGTTTAGTGTACTTTTTGTTTGCTGTTTGGGTTTATTCTGTAGAAATTAAGCTTGCTAAATCGAGTGGCCAGACAGACGTTAAGACAGATGGGTGCCGTCGTGGCGAGTGTGATAGTTGAGGCAGGCGCAGTTTTGCTCACATCTCAGAAAACTGCCATGTCTAGGACTTTAATTTTGAGGACACTACTTTTATGTTTGATTTGAAACTTAGCATTTAGTCCCGCGTTTTTACTCTTCAGTGTATCGGAGTATTCTATGATAATGACTTACCTTTTCTCCTCTGCAATGCCTGGTGTAGGCTATGGCCCAGGAAGAGGACAGGGAGAAGAGACTCAGGACACTGGAGAAACGCTCCCTCGCTGCACAGCACGATGCCGTCTCTGTGCACAACCTTGAGGATAAACTTGAAAATGAAATCGCAAATAAGGATTCTGTGCATCGACAGGTAGTGGCTTTTACTGAATTGTGTCTGACTTTTCTAGTAGTGAATACTGAGGAAAGAAGGTAGAGACCTTTTCATGGGGTTCCCATGTTGGAAATCAAGTCCCAATGTAAAGTTCTTAGGACCCCAAAATACCGCGTTTGAAAGTGTGCATGTACACCATGATAAATCAGCTGTACTGAAAGGAAATACATTTTTTAAAAGTTGAGGGTGACGGCAACTTACAGGTTTGAATTATTTGGGATTTGGTGTAACCATTTTGTGAATTCCACTCCTGCCTCTTGTTTTACTTGCCTTGAATCTGTTGGCTTGTTAGCATTTTTACTGAAAGAGCAGAGAGCAGCAGGGAACTTCACAGCAGCTGGCTGCCTGTTGGGAACTGGGGTCACTGGGACAAAAGGTAGGGTTAGGGCTCCAGTCTGATTACGGTTCGTACTTCCTGTGGTTTGGTGAGGTTTACTCGCTCCTGTTCCTGTGTGGCCTCAGACAATCAGGACTTAACCAGGAAAACCAAATCTGGCTTCTCCAAAACAAAGGGAGTCCGTCTGGTGTGTGACAAAGTGTGTCATTGGCCCCACTACAAAAATAGAATACTAGAAAGCCATTGAAATTGATGATGTGGAATGCTAATTAAGAGCATTACGATATACAAATAATGGCTGTAAAAGGCAGATCAGCAAAGACTACGTACCATATGCTGTTGTTTTCTGAGGGTTTTAAAGCATCTTTTATTGTTTATGTATGTACATAGAGTAATACGTACACAGAAAAAATAAGAAAGCTGCTTAGAAATAAATGCTAACCTCTCACGAATGTACACATAATTTCATTTTTTCTTTTTCAAAAAGAATCTGTCTAAATGTTCTACACTGAAAGCTTTGTAATGTAGAATAAAGTATTAAAAAAATAAACAAGATATCTGCCTTCTCAAAAAAAAAAGGAAGATCTGTTTAAAGAATAACCATGCATTTACAAATATTAGTTGACTGGCATTTCCCCAGGCACACTGTAATAAGGTCTGTATTTCAGACGAGATGAAAGCCATATTTTGGCTTACAAGCCCATGGCTGTCTGCACTCGGTAGGGTTCCCTTCAAATGATGATTCTAGTGATGTTTTAAGAAGGGTCAGTGTGGACCCTTAACTTGTCAATAAGAATGAATAAGCTTCTACAGACACCTGATCTTCTTTAATATATAAGAACTTTTTTTTTTTTTAAGACTTCTTATAGATGTTTAGGAAAAGCAAATACTCTGGCAGGAGGTGTTCTTCCCACTGAGACCAAGGCCAGGAACACTGAGAGAAAAATTACCATGACGCAGCTTCCAAAACAGAACTAATCCTGTAGACACAAGCATTTAGGTTTCCTCTTAATGACAGAGGCTATACCACTTGGCTCGTGTTGATGTTCTGCTCTCCCTTGGAGAAGGAGGCTAAAGACCGACAGTTGCAGGAATCCCTGAAGCTGGCAGATCAGAAGCTGCAGCAGATGCTGCTGGAAGTGGAGGCTGAGGTGGCTCAGTGGGGGGCTGCGCTCTCCAAGGTGCTGCTCTTGGTCCCTGGGGGGCAGGCATGGGAGGGCCTGTTCCTCTGCTGTCCCACCGTGCCCCTCCCCATGATGCTCACTCCACAAAGGAGCACAGATGCGGGGTCGTGCTGCCCCTCTGAGATGGGAGCGCACCCTGAGTGTCAGACAGTCCCTGTGCCCGTGTTATCCCTATGCTAATTTCCCTCCAGTTTTGTCCTGTGTTCTATGTGTCCCCAGGATGCTTCAGCTCCAAATCACTGCTGCTCAGAGTTCAGTCATCAACTCAAAGCCTAGCAGGATAAAGAACTAGAAAAACCCCATTCTCGTTTAAGAGATGGTCAAAATAGCTCTGTAATGAACAGAGTTTTAAGTCTTTATTCATACATTGTTGACTAAATCACAGCGGGGCATGGTGCAGACCTGGGGCCCTACTCCCAGCTTGCATTCCCTGGGAGCCCATGGGTGACAGGCCGCATCTAGGAGACGTGGCGCTGCTGGGGACATGGTCCCCACCAGCCAGCCACCTCAACCTTCTGGTGGGAAAGGTGTTACCCTGCACTGCTGGTGGGCACTGGTGGGCTTGGAGATGCGGGCCGGGCCTGTGCCTGGAGCTCAGTGAGGAGCTGAGGGGCCTGCAGGTGGTATAGGGTGCTGGCAAACCCTCCCCGAGCAGGGTCACTAACAGCCGCCAGGGTGCACGCCTCTGCCTGTGCTATTCCGCTCAATGGTTGGTTTCTTCTCTCTCCTGGCATCTTTGCTGTCTCTCCCAGGTCGGCCTTGTAGTCTGAACTTTTGTCTTCGGAAGCTCTGCCACTAAGGAGGCTAAACTGTTTGAACTTACTTCCCAACTTAGGAAGGTAGAAAGTGTGCCCTCGTGTGTCCCGTGCTCGCCATTGCCTGCTGCCTGTGTGGGCTTTCGACAGTCTGAGAAGGGGGCGCAGCGGCCGTGGGTGTGGGGCCTGGGGCGGTGGGGAGCACCTCTCCTCTCACAGCCGGTCACAACAGCGCCCTCCATCACCCACGCGTCACACACGGAGCCACGCCGGCTGCGTGAGCAGGGGTGCAGGTGTGTCCCCCACGAACCCGGGGCCAGTGGTCCGCACAGAGCATGGCGGAGTGAGATACCCCTTCATTCCCTGATCTGGGAGGACCCCACAGGCCTGGGAGTGACTGAGCCCATGTGCTCCAACTGCTGAGCCCCCAGGCTGCAACCACTGAAGCCTGGGCCCCGCAGTCTATGCGCCACAGCAAGAGAAGCCCCTGCAGGGAGAAGCCTACACATGAAAACCAAGAGTATCCTCCACTTGCCACAACTAGAGAAAGGCTGCACGCAGCAACAAAGACCTAGCACAGCCAAAATCAAGAAATAGATCTTTAAAAACTATGGCAGAAAACATCACAATAAAGTAACTATCCTCTAATTAACAATTTAAAACACACACACAAACAAGTGTAACGGAGAAAACCTATATAGAAAAACTAAACAGCTTAACAGATGGAGAAAAATAATTTGAACTGACACATAACCCCCTGTAATGAAAAGGTGAAACTTGCTCTATCGTGTCCCAACAGTTTGTGACTCCATGGACTGAAGACTGCCAGGCTCCTCTGTCCATGGAATTCTCTAGGCAAGAATATTGGAGTGGATTGCCATTTCCTTCTCCAGGGGATCTTCCTGACACAGGGTTTGAACGTGGGTCTTGTGTTGCAGGCAGATTCTTTACTGTCTGAAAAAAGTCTCATTTTATCAGGGTAGAAGGGCCCTTCCTCCATATGACGAAGGCTACTCCCTCTTGGAGTCACATCAGAGATTAGGATAACTGAGGAAGGGGCATGAGTGGATGTTTTGGAGCAAGCTAATTTCCATGATCTAGATAGAGGGTTTGGATTTCCCAACTGTATGTACACACACACACACACACACACACACACACAAGCTCTTTGAATGGTACCCTTAAGATAGTCACTTCTTCTTGGGAAATCTTAACATTGACATATACTGTAAACAAATATTGAGCTCGAGTTACTGACATAATGCCAATGTATTAAGAGTTGCAGATACGAATTTCATCATAAAAATAACACACTTAGGAGAATGGACAGAGGAGAGTGGATAGAGAAAGAAGTATGCGATACACCTAAATTACAGAATTTAAATAAGCATATACGCCTTTAGTGAATGAATCTTACAAATTTGTTGAATGTTTGAAGCTGTTCGTAACAAAACGTTGAGGGAGAGAGTCTGTGAGAGGAGAACCAGGGAAGAAAGGAAGGCATAGGATTGTGAGGGCAGGGGAAGGAGAGTCCACCAATTTGCGATGACTCGGAGGAGGCCCAGACTGCAGAAGGGATGAATAAGGGGCACATGTGAGCTTAGCTGTCCCCAAATATTTAACAGGTTGCATTTTATCTTGTTTAGATCCAGGCAGTTGAACTGGGCTCAGCATAAGCTGCTTCCATTTTACCTTTGTTTTCTTTTATTTTTTTTCTTCTTAATGTCACTTTCTACTTTAAATTACTCCCAGATTAAAGTTACAAAACTATACAAAACACTTTGTTTCCTGTATCATCTGAAACATAGCTGCTGACATGACAGATCCCTCGACTGAACACTTGAATGTATATTCCCAACAATGAGGACACTCTCCCCCAAATGACGATACGATCCTGAACATCAGAACACTATCATCAACACATTAATTCTGGTCGAGTCCTCAAACTCCAGTGACTGCGGAGGCAATAAGCAGTGCACGTCTCCAGGCGAGATGAGGCATGACTCCCCTGTGGGGGCTCCATGGGAACCCCAAGATTTATGTCAGCATGGGTGATGAAAGCTCAGGTACCAGCTTCAGCACCAGACGAGGACTGAGGATCCGGTGATGACTGGGGAGGAATCCCCAAAGGGCCATGGCAACTGGCACAGAGACTGGCCTCTTCTGAGGCCACAGGGGCAGGTCGTAACTCGGGAAACCCCATCGCAACTCGAGAAAAACCAGAAACTTCTCCCTTGCAAGCGGGATGAGGACCTTGTTCGCTGTGACGTCTCTGGGGAAATGACCCCTGTCTTCTTGGACATCAAAATCGTCATTCAGCTTCTTGCTGTGACACTAGAAGTTCCCCGCCCCACCCGTCCCAACTCAAGAGGAACACCAAGGGTCTTGCCAAGAATGAAAAGGAGCGCCATTCTCCCCTGCTGAGCTCCAGATGAGGGTTCCTTTCCTAGTCTGTCGGGAAAGGGTTACCAGCGCTCCCCTCACATCCCAACAGGAGACACTCGCACCAGGACAGTCGGGAGGATCCTAAGCGGTATTGCCACCATTTCCCAAGACCCCCAAATACCTCGTTCACTCCAGATGAACCTGACTGCCCTGCACTGCGTCGACTGTCACAATGAGGCTCGAAGCCTGACACAATGGCACGTGTGACAGCCCTGGGAAGTACCTCGAGGTCAAGTCACAGATCCCTGTATCCACTAGACAGGGAGCCTTCCACTGCTGCTGCAGCTGCGGAGGCAAGCGGCAGTGCACGTCTCCAGGCGAGACGAGGATTGACTCCTCTGAGGGGGGTGCCATGGGAACCCCAAGATTTATGTCAGCATGGGCTAGGAAATCTCAGGTACTGGCTTCAGCACCAGACGAGAACTGAGGACCCAGCAATGACTGGGGAGGAATCCCCAAAGGCCCATGGCAACTGGCACGGAGACTGGCCTCTCCTGAGGCCACAGGGGCGGGTCCATGGGCTCCCTGTCATAACTGGAGAAACCCTGCCACTACACGAGATAAACCAGAAGCTTCTCCCTTACAAGTGGGGTGAGGCCCTTATCCGCTGCAGCATATAGGGGGAAATCACCCCTTCCCTCTTGGACCTCAAAGAGCTCCTTCACCTCCTTGCTGTGACCCAAGAAGTTCCCCGCCCCACGTGTCCCTACTCAAGAGGAACCCCAAAGGACCCGCTGCGACTCAAGATGAGACCAATTTGCCCCTACTAAGCTCCAGATGATGGTCCCTTTTCCTGCTCCTTAGATAAAGGTTTCCTGTGGCTTCCCTCGCATCCCAAGAGAAGCTGCTCACACCAGGAAAGTCGGGAGGACCATCAGGGGTTGGGCCACCATTCCTCAAGACCCCCAAATGCCTTGTCCACTACTGATGAACCTGACTGCCCTGCACTGCCTTGACTGTCATTTCGAAGCTCGACACATGACACACTGGCGCGTGTGACAGCACTTTGGACCTCAAGGGCAAGCCACAGATCCCTGTGTCCGCTCTACATGGAGCCTGACACTGCTGCTGCAGCTGGTCAAGCAAGTAGCTGTGCACGTGTCCAAGCGAGATGAGGCCTGTATCCTCTGTGGGGTTCTCAGTGGTACCAGAAGACTTAGGTCAGGACGTTCGAGGAAAGTTCAGGCTCCGGCCTAAGCACAAGTCCAGGACTGAGCACACTGAGATGATTGGGGAAGAATCCCCAGAGGCACTTGGCAACTGGCACAGAGACTGGCCTATCCTGAGGTCACAGGGGCGAGTCCCTGGGGTCCCCGTCGTAACTCGAGAGGACCCCGCCACAACTAGAGAAAAACCAAAACATTCTCCCCTGCAAGAAAGGTGATAACCTTTTCCCGTGGGGCGTCTTGGGGGAAATCAACCCTTCTCTATTGGACCTCAAAAATGTCCTTCACCTTCTTGCTGTGACTCAAGAAGTTCTGCGCCCCACCCATCCCCACTCGAGAGGAACACCTAGGGTCCCGCCAAGAATGAAAAGGAGCCTCGTTCTCCCCTGCTGAGCTCCAGATGAGGGACTCTTTCCTGCTCTGTCGGGAAAGGGTTCCCAGCGCTCCCCTCACATTCCAACAGGAGACACTCGCACCAGGACAGTCGGGAGGATCATCAGGGGTCTCGCCAACATTGCCCAAGACCCCAAATACCTCATTCACTCCAGATGAACCTGACTGCCCTGCACTGTGTTGACTGTCACACCAAGGATCGAAGCCTAACACCCTGGCACGTCTGACAGCCCTGGGTAGTACCTCGAGGTCAAGTCACAGATCCCTGTGTCCACTAGACTGGGAGACTTCCACTGCTGCTGCAGCTGTGGAGGCAAGCGGCAGTGCACGTCTCCAGGCGAGATGAGGCCTGACTCCCCTGTGGGGGCTCCATGGGAACCCCAAGATTTATGTCAGCATGGGCGAGGAAAGCTCAGGTACCAGCTTCAGCGCCAAAGGAGGACTGAGGACCCGGCAATGACTGGGGAGGAATCCCCAAAGGTGCATGGCAACTGGCACAGAGACCAGCCTCTCCTGAGGCCACAGAGGCAGGACCATGCACTCTCTGTCGTAACTCGAGAAACCCTACCGCAACTCGAGAAAAACCAGAAGCTTCTTCCTTGCAAGCGGGGTGAGGCCGTTATCTGCTGTGGTGTCTCGGGGGAAATCACCCCTTCCCTCCTGGATCTCGAAGAGCTCCTTCACCCCCTTGGTGTGACCGAAGAAGTTCCCCGCCCCACCAATCTTAATTCGAGAGGAACCCCAAGGGACCCGCTGCGACTCAAGAGGAGCCCCGTTTGCCCCTGTTAAGCTCCAGATGATGGTCCCTTTTCCTGCTCCTTAGGGAAAGGTTTCCTGGGGTTTCAATCGTATCCCAACAGGAGGTCCTCGCACCAGGAATGTCAAGACGAGCATCAGGGGTTGGGCCACAATACCACAAGACCCCCAAATGCCTTGTCCACTGCAGATGAAGCTGACTGCCCAGCACTGCCTTGACTGTCACCCCGAGGCTCGACGCCCGACACACTGGCACGTGTGACAGCACTTTGGACCTCGGGGGCAAGCCACAGAATCCCTGTGTCCACTTGACATGGAGCCTGACACTGCTGCTGCAGCTGGTCAGGCAAGTAGCCGTGCACATGTCCAGGCAAGACGAGGCCTGTCTCCTCCGTGGAGGCCTCAGGGGTACCACAAGACCTAGGTCAGGACGGTCAAGGAAAGCTCAGGCTCAGGCCTCAGCACAAGTCGAGGACTGAGCACCCTGAGATGATTGGGGAGAAAACCCAAGAGGCGCCTGGCAACTGGCATGCAGACTGGCCTCTCCTGAGGCCACAGGGGCAAGTCTCTGGGGTCCCCGTCATAACTCGAGAGGACCCCGCTACACCTTGAGTAAAACCAAAAGATTCTCCCCTGCTAGCGGTGTGAGGACCTTGTCCACTGTGGCGTCTCGGGGGAAATCACCCCTTCTCTCTTGGACCTCAAAAGGGTCGTTCACCTTCTTGCTGTGAACTAAGAAGTTCCCCGTCCCACCCGTCCCCACTCAAGAGGAACACCGAGGGTCCAGCCAAGATGCAAAAGGAGCCCCGTTCTCCCCTGCTGAGCTCCAGATGAAGGTCCCTTTCCTGCTCTGTCGGGAAAGGTTTCCCAGCGCTCCCCTGACATCCCAACAGGAGACACTCGCACCAGGACAGTCGGGAGGAGCATCAGGGATCTTGCCACCATTCCCCAAGACCTCCAAATACCTCGTTCACTCCAGATGAACCTGACTGCCCTGTACTGTGTCGACTGTCACTCCGAGGCTTGAAGCCTGACACACTGTCACGTTGACAGCCCTGGGCACTACCTCGAGGTCAAGTCACAGATCCCTGTGTCCACTAGACAGGGAGCCTTCCACTGCTGCTGCAGCTGCAGAGGCATGCGGTAGTGCACGCCTCCAGGTGAGACGAGGCCTGACTCCCATGTGGGGGCTCCATGGGAGCCCCAAGACCTATGTCACCATTGACATGGAAAGCTGAGTATCCAGCCTCAGCACCAGATGAGGACTGAGGACCCGGCGACGACAGGGGAGGAATCCCCAGAGGCGCCTGGGCACGGAGACTGGCATATCCTGAGACCGCAGGGCCATGTTCCTAGGGTTCCCGATGTTAACTTGAGAGGACCCTGCCGCAACTCGAGAAAAACCAGAAGCTTCTTCCATGCAGGCGGGGTAAGGCCCTTGTCAGCTTTGGTGTCTCGGGGGAAATCATCCCTTCCCACTTGGACCTTGAAAGGCTACTTCACACCCTTGCTGTGATCCAAGAAGTTCCCCGCCCCGCCATTCCCCACTCGAGAGGAACCCCGGGGATCATGTCATGACTCAAGAGAAGCCCTGTTTGCGCCTGCTCAGCTCCAGATGAAGATGCTTTTCCCTTCTCCTTTGGGAAAGGTTTTCTGCCATTCCCCTCGCATCCCAAGAGGAGACGCTCGCACCAGGAGAGTCGGGAGGAGCATCAGGGGTAGGGTCACCATCCCCCAAGACCCCCAAATGCCTCGTCCACTCTAGATGAAAGTGGATGCCCTGCACTGCCTCGAATGTCAGCCCGAGGCTTGACGCCCGACACACTGGCATAGGTGAAAGCCCTTGGGTACCTGTAGTGTAAGCTACAGATCCCTGTTTCAGCACGACAAGGAGCCTGACCCTGCTGCTGCAGCTGGGGAAGCAAGCGGCCATGCAGGTATCCAGCGGAGACGTGGCCTGACTCCCCTGCAGGGGCTCCAGGGGGACCCCAAGACCTATGTCACCACGAGTGTGGAAAGTTCAGGCTCCGGCCTCAGCACCAGACGAGGACTGTGGACCTGGCGACGACTCGGGAGGAATTCCCAGAGGCGCCTGGTAACTGGCACAGAGACTGGCATCTCCTGAGCCCACAGGGCCATGTCCCTGGGGTCCCCATTGTAACTCGAGAGGACCCCGCCGCAACTGGAGAAAAACCAGAAGCTTCTCCCCTGCAGGCAGGGTGAGGCCTTTGTCTGCTGTGGCGTCTCAGGGTAAATCACCCTTTCCCTCTTGGATCTTGATATGTTCCTTCACACACTTGCTGTGACCCAAGACATTCCCCGCCACAAACGTCCCCACTGGAGAGGAATGCCGAGGATCCCGCCTCAATTCAAGAAGAGCCCCATTTGCCCTGCTCAGTTCCAGATGAGGGTCCCTTTACCTTCTTTGTCTGGAAAAGGTTCCCGGCGCGCCCCTTGCATCCCAAGAGATGTAGATGGCTCCAGGAGAGTCAGCAGGTGCATCAGGATTCAAGCCACCATTCCCCAACACCCCCAAATGCCTCGTCCACTCCACATGAACCTGACTACACTGCACTGCCTCGACTGTCACCCCGATATTTGAGCCCGATACACTGGCACTTGTGACAGCCCTGGGGTACCTCGAAGGAAAGCTACAGATTCCTGTGTGCGCTCGATGAGGAGCCTGACACTCTTGCTGCAGCTGGGGAGTAAAGCGGCTGTGCGTGACTCCAGGCGGGACGAGGTCTAACTCCCCTGCTGGGGCTCCATATGAACCTCAAGGCCTATATCTGCCTTGGCGAGGAAAGCTCAGGCTCTGGCCTCAGCACCAGACGAGGACTGAGGACCTTGCTATGATTGGGGAGGAATCCCCAGATACGGCTGGCAAGTGGCACGGAGACTGGCGTCTCCTGAGCCCACAGGGACGGGTCCCTGGGGTCACCATTGTAATTCGAGGACCAAGCCGCAACTCGAGAAAAACCACAAGCTTGCTTCTTATAGGCTGCGTGAGGTCCTTGTCTGCTGCGGCATCTCGAGGGAAATCACCTCTTCTGTCTTGGACCATGAAAGGGTCCTTCACACCCTTGGTGTGACCCAAGAAGTTCCCCGCCCCACCTGTACCCACACGAGAGGAACCCTGAGGGTCCCATCGTGACTCAAGAGAAGCCTCGTTTGCACATGCTCAGCTCTAGATGAGGGTCCCTTTCCCTGCTACGTCTGGAAAGGATTCCCATCACTCCTATTGCATCCCAGGAGGAGGCGCTCGCACCAGGACAGTTGAGAGGAGCATCAGGTGTTGGGCTACCATTCCCCAAGACCCCCAAATGCCTCGTCCACACCAGATGAACCTGACTGCCCTGCACTGCCTGGATTGTCACCCCTAGGCTCGACGTCTGACACCCTGGCACTTGTGACAGCCCTGGGGTACTTCGAAAGCAAGCCACAAATTCCTGTGTGTGCTCGATGAGGAGCCTGAAACTGGTGCTGCAGCTGGTGAAGCAAGCGGTCGTGCATGTCTGCATTGGAGATGAGGCCTGACTTCCCTGTTGGGGCTCCAGGGGAACTGCAAGACCTATGTCAGCATGAGCGAGGAAAGCTCAGGCTCCGGCCTCAGCACCAGATGAAGAATGAGGTCCTGGTGAAGACTGGGAAGGAATCGCAATAGGCACATTGCAACTCGCATGGAGACTGGCCTCTGCTTAGGGCACATGGGCAGTTCCATGGGGTCCCCGTCGTAACTCGAGTGGTTCCCGCCCCAACTAGAGAAAAACCAGAATCTTCTCCCCTGGAGGCAGGGTGAGGCCCCTGTCCACTACGGCGTCTTGTGGAAAATCACTCCATATCTCTTGGACATTGATTGGCTCCTTCACACTCTTGCTGTGTCCCAAGAAGTTCCTGCCCCACCCTTCCCCACTCGAGAGGAACCCCGAGGGTCCCACAGCAACTCAAGAGGAGCCCTTTTTGCCCCTGCTCAGCTCCAGATGAGGGTCCATTTCCCTGCTCCATCAGGAAAGTTTTCCTGGCCCTTGCCTCGAATCCCAAGAGGAGACACTTGCACAAGGAAGTCGGGAGAAGCATCAGGGGTCAGGCCACCATTCCCCAAGAACACCAAATTCTTCGTAGACTCCAGATGAACCTGACTGCCCTACACTGCCTCGATTGTCACACCGAGGCTCGACGCCTGACACACTGGCACGTGTGACAGTCCTTTGGTACCTCGAGGGCAAGTCACAGATCCCTGTGTCTGCTCGACGGGGAGCCTTACACTGCTGCTGCAGCTGTGGAGGCAAGTGGCTGTGCACGTCTTGAGGCTATACAAGAACTGTCTCCCCTGTAGCGACTAAAGGGGAAGCCCAAGACCTTTGTAAGCATGGGCGAGGAAAGCTCAGGCTCCAGCCTCAGCACCAGACGAGGTCTAAGTACCTGTCGATGACTGAGAAGGAATTCCCAGAGACGCCTGGCAACTCGCACAAATACTGGCCTCTCCTGAGGCCACAGGGGTGGGTCCCTGGGGTTCTTGTCATAACTCGAGAGGACTCCACCATAACTCGAGAAAAACCAGAAGCTTCTCCCCTGCAGGCGGGCTGAGGCCCTTGTCTGCTGCGTTGTTTTGAAGGAAATCACCTCTTCCCTCTTTGACCACGAAAAACTCCTTCACACTCTTGCTGTGATCCAACAAGTTTCCCGCCCCAACCTTCCCCACTCGAGAGGAACACCGTGTGTCCCGTCGCAATTCAAGAGAAGCCCCGTTTGCACCTGCTCAGCTCCAGATGAGGGTCCTTTTCCCTTCGCCTTTGGGAAAGGTTTTCTGACACTCCCCTCGCATCTCAAGAGGAGACCCTCGCACCAGGAGAGTCGGAAGGAGCATCAGGGGTCAGGCCACCATCCCCCAAGATCCCCAGTTGCCTTGTCCACTCCACATGAACCTGACTGCCTTGCACCGCCTCGACTGTAAGCTCGAGGCTCGACACCCAACACAATGGCATGTGTGACAGCCCTCGGGTACCTCGAGGGCAAGCCAAAAACTCCTGTGTCCACTCGACGGGAAGACTTACACTGCTGCTGCAGATTGGGAGGCAAGCGGCCATGCACGTCTCCAGGCGAAACGAGGTGTGTCTCCTCAGTGGGGGCCCCAGGGGTACCCCAAGAGCGAAGTCAGTACGGTAGAGAAAGCTCAGGCTTGGACCTGAGCACCAGACGAGGACTGAGCACCTGACGACAATTGGGGAGCAATCCCCAGAGGCTCCTGGCAACTGGCACTGAGACCGGCCTCTCCTGAGGCCAGAGGAGCAAGTTCCTGGGGTCCCTGTTGTAACTCGAGAGGACCCCGCCACAACTTGAGAAAAACCAAAAGATTCTCCCCTGCAGGCGGGGTGAGGACCTTGTCTGCTGTGGTGTCTCGAGGAAATCACCCCTTCTCCCTTGGACCTCAAAAGGGTCATTCGCCTTCTTGCTGTGACCCAAGAAGTTCCACCCGTCCCCACTCGAGAGGAACACCAAGGGTCCAGCCAAGATGCAAAAGGAGCCCCGTTAGCACCTGCTGAGCTCTGGGTGAGGGTCCCTTTCCTGCTATTTCGGGAAAGGGTTCCCAGCGCTCCCCTCACATCCCAAGAGGAGACACTCACACCAGGACAGTCGGGAGGAGCATCAGGGATCTTGCCACCATTCCCCAAGACCCCCAGATACCTTTTCCACTCCAGATGAACATGACTGGCCTGAACTGCACCGACTGTCACCTCAAGGATCGATGCCCAACACACTGGCATGTATGACAGCCCAGGGGTACCTCGAGCAAAAGCCACATATCCCTGTGTCCGCTCGATGGCGAGCCTGATACTGCTGCTGCAGCTGGGGAGGCAAGTGGCCGTGCACGACTCCAGGCGAGTTGAGGCCTAACTCCCTGTGGGGAATCCAGGGGAACCCCAAGACATATGTCAGCATGGGCGAGGAAAGCGCAGGCTCAGACCTCAGCACTAGACGAGGCCTGAGGACCCGGCGACGACTGGGGAGGAATTTCCAAAGGCACATGGCAACTGACATGGAGACCGGCCTCTCCTGAGACCATAGGGTCGGGTCTATGTGCTCCCCTTTGTAACTCGAGAAACCCCGCCACAACTCGAGAAAATCCAGAACTTCTCCCATGCAAGTGGGGTGAGGCCCTTGTCCCCTGTGGCATCTCGGGGGAAATCACCCCTTACCTCTTTGACCTCGAAAATCTCCTTCACATTCTTTCTGTGACCCAAGAAGTTCCTGCCTCACCAGGCCCCATTCGAGAGTAACCCCAATGGTCCTGCTTCGAAACAAGAGTAGCCCTGTTTGCCCTTGCTCAGCTCCAGATGTTTGTCCCTTTCTGGGCTCATAGGGGAAAGAGTCCTGGCGCTGCCCTCGCATCCCAAGAACAGCCGTTTGCACCATAAGACTCGGGAGGAGCATCAGGGTTCGGGCCACCATTCCTCAAGATCCCCAAATTTCTCCTATAATCCAGATGAACCTGACTGCCCTACACTGCCTTGACTGCCACATGGAGGCTCAACACATAAACACGGGCACGTGTAACAACCCTGTGTAGTACCTCGAGGTCAAGTCACAGATCCCTGTGTCCGTTCGACGGGGAGCCTTACACTGCTGCTGCAGCTGGGGAGGCAAGCGGCCGTGCACGTCTCGAGGCTAAAAGAGACCTGACTCCCCATTGGCGGCTAAACGGGAATCCCAAAACCTTTGTCAGCAAGGGCGAGGAAAGCTCAGGCTCCGGCCTCAGCACCAGACGTAACCTGAGAACACGCGGACGACTGGGGAGGAATCCCCAGAGGTGCCTGACAACTGGCACGGAGGCTGGACACTCCTAGGCCACAGGGCTGGTTTCTGGGGTCCCAGTCGTAACTCGAGAGGACCCCACTGCAACTCGAGAAAAATCACATGCTTCTCCCCTACAGGCGTTGTGAGGCCCTTGTCTGCTGCGGCTTCTCAGGCAAAATCATCCCTTTCTTCTTGGACCTTGAATGGCTCATTCACCCCCTTGCTGTGACCCAAAATGTTCTCCGTCCCACCCGTCCCCACTCGAGAGGAACCCCGAGGGTCCTGCAGAGACTCAAGAGGAAGCCCGTTTACCCCTGTTCAGCTCCAGATCAGGGTCCCTTTCCCTGCTTCCTTGGGAAAGGGTTCCCTGCACTCTCCTCACATGCCAAAATGAGACACTCGGACAAGGAGAGTCAGGAGGAGCATCAGGGGTGTAGCCACCACTCCTCAAGACACCCAAACACCTCCTTCATTCCAGATGAACCTGACTACCCTGCACTGCATCGACTGTCACCCCGAGGCTCGATGTCTGACACACTGGCACGTGTGACAACCCTGGTTTGTACATGTAGGGAAAGACACAGATTCCTGTGTCTGCTCGATAGGGAAAAACACAGATTCCTGTGTCTGCTCGACAGGAAGACTGACACTGCTGCTGCAGCTGGGGAGGCAAGCGGCCATATACGTCCCCAGGCTAAATGAGACCTTACTCCACTGTGGGGGCTCAAGGGAAAGCCCAAGGCCTAAGTCAGCACGGCCAAGGAATGCTCAGGCTCCGGCCTCAGCACCAGACGTGGATTGAGGACCCGGCTACCACTGAGGCGGAATTCCCAAAGGCTTCTTGCAACTGGCATGGAAACTGGCCTCTCTTTAGGCCACAGGGGCGGTTCCCTGGGTTTCCCGTCGTAAATCCAGAGGACCTCGCCGGAAATCAAGTGAAACCAGAAGCTTTTCTGCTGCAGTTGGACGGAGTCTCTTGTCCGCTGCTTTGTCTTGGGAGAACACACCCCTTCCCTCTTGGACCTCGAAAGGCTCCTTCTCACCCTTGCTGTGACCCAAGAAGTTCCCCGGCCCACACTTCTTCACTTGAGAGGAACCCGAAGGTCCCGTCATGACTCAAGAGGAGCCCCATTTGCCCCTACTCAGTTCCAGACGAGGGTCCCTTTCCCTGCTCCATCGAGAAAGGGTTCCTGGTCCTCCCCTCGCACCTCAAGCAGAGGCGCTCACACCAGGAGAGTCGGGAGGAGCATCAGGGGTCAGGCCACCATTCCCCAAAACCCGCAAATTCCTAATCCATTCCAGATGAACCTGTTGGCCCTGCACTGCCTCGACTGTCACCCCAAGGCTTGACACCCAACACACTGGCATGTGTGACAGACCTGGGGTACCTTGAGGGCAAGCCACAGATACCTATGTCTGCTCGAAGGGGAGCCTGACACTGCTGCTGCGGCTGGGGAGGCAAGTGGCCTTGCAAGTCTCCAGGTGAGACGAGGCCTGACTCCCCTGTGGGGGCTCCAGGGGAACCCTAAGACCTATGGCAGCACGGGCGAGGAAAGCTCAGGCTCCGACCTCAGCACTAGATGAAGACTGAGGACCCAGCAACGACTGGGGAGGAATCACCAGAAACGCCTGGCTACTGGCACAGAGACTGCCCACAACAGAGGCCACAGGACCGGGTCCTTGGGTTGCCCATTGTAACTTGATAGGACCCCACGGCAACTCGAGTAAAACCAGAAGCTTCTCCACTGAAGGCGGGGTGAGGCCCCTGTCCACTGGGGCATCTCGAGGGAAATCACCCCTTCCCTCATGGACCTCATAAGGCCCCTTCACACCCTTTTGTGACACAAGAAGTGCCCAGCCCTACCCGTCCCCACTGGAGAGGAACCCCGAGAGTCCCACCGGGACTGAAGAGGAGCCCCCTTTCCACATGTTCAGTTCCAGAGAAGGGTCCCTTTAACTGCTCCATCGGGAAAGGGTTCTCGGCAGTCCCTTTGCATCCCAAGTGGAGGCGCTCACACCAGGAGAGTCGGGAGGAGCATCAGGGGTCAGGCCACAATTCACAAAGACCCCAAATGCCTCGTCCACTCAAGGTGAACCTGACTGCCCTGCACTGCTTCGACTGTCACCCCGAGTCTCGACGCCCAACACACTGGCACGTGTGACAGCCCTGGGGTACCTCGAGGGCAAGCCACAGATCCCTGTGTCTGTGCAACGGGGAGCCTGACATTGATGCTGCAGCTGGAGAGGCAAGCGGCCGTGCACGTCTCCAGGCGAGACGAGGCCTGAATCCCCTGTGGGAGCACCAGGGGAACCCCAAGTTCTATGTCAGTACGGGTGAGGAAACCTCAGGCTTCGGCCTCAGCACCAGACAAGGACTGAATACCCAGCGACGGCTGAGGAGGAATCCCCAGATGCGACTGGCAACTGGCATGGAGACTGGCCTCTCCTGATGCCACAGGGGCGGGTCCCTGGGGTCCCCGTCTTAACTCGAAAGGACCCCAATACATCTTGAGAAAAACCAGAACCTTCTACCCTGCAGGCTGAATGAGGACCTTGTCAGCTTCATCGTCTCGTGGGAAATCACCCCTTCCCTCTTGGACCTCGAAAGGCTCCTTCATACCCTTGCTGTGACCAAAGAAGTTCCCTGCCCCTCCTGTCCCAACTTGGGACGAATTCCGACGGTCCCACTGTGACTCAAGAAGAGACTTGTTTGTCCCTGCTCAGCTCCAAAGGAGGGTCCCTTTCCCTGCTCCGTCAGAAATGAGTTCCCAGTGCTCCCCCTCGCATCCCAGGAGGAGGCGTTCGCACCAGGAGAGTAGGGAGGCGTATCAGGGGTCCGGCCACCATTCCCCAAAACCCCAAATGCTTCATCCACTACAGAGGAACCTGACTGACCTGTACTGCCTCGACTGTCACCCCACAGCTCGACGCCTGACACACTGGCACGTGTGACATTCCTGGTGTACCTGGAGGGAAAGCCTCATATCCCTGTGTCCACAGGATGGGAAGCGTGACAATGCTACTCGAGCTGGGTAGGCAAGGGGCCATGCACGTCTCCCAGCGAGACGAGGCCTGATTCCCCTGTGGGGGCTACAGGGAAACCCCAGGACCTAGGTCAGCACAGGAGAGGAAAGCTCATGTTCTGTCCTCATCATCAGACGAGGACTGCGGACCTGGCGACGACTGGGGAGGTATCCCCTGAGCCGCCTGGCAACTGGCACGAAGACAAGCCTCTCCTGAGGCCACAGCCTCGGGTCCCTGTGGTCCCCGTCGAAACTAGAGAGGACCCTGCCGCAACTCGAGAAAAACCAGAAGCTTCTACATTGCAGGCGGAGTGAGGCCCTTGTCCACTGCGTCATCTCCAGGGAAATCACCCCTTCCCTCTTGGACCTCATAAAGCTCCTTCTCCCCCTTGTAGTGACCCAAGATGATCACCACCCTGCCCGTCCCCACTCGAGAGAAAGCCGAAGGGTCGCCCAAGATTCAAGAGGAGCCTTATTTGCCCCTGCTCAGCTTCAGATGAGGGTCCCTTTCCCTACTTTATCGACAAAGGATTCCTGGTCCTCCCCTCCCACCTCAAGCAGAGGCGCTCGCACCAGGAGAGTAGGAAAGAGCATCAGGGTTCTGGCCACCGTTCCCCAAGACCCCCAAATACCTCGTTCATTCCAGATGAACCTGACTGCGTTGCACTGCGTCGACTGTCACCCCGGGGTTTGACGCCTGGTGCACTAGCACGTGTGGCAACACTGAACCTCGAGGACAAGCCACAGATCCCTGAGTCCGCTCGACATGGAGCCTGACACTGCTGCTGCAGCTGGTCAGGCAAGTAGCCGTGCATGTGTCCAGGCGAGACGAGGCCTGTCTCCTCTGTGGGGGCCTTAGTGGTACCCCAAGACCTAGGTCAGGACCGTCGAGGAAAGCTCAGGCGCCGGCCTCCGCACAAGTCGAGGATTGAGCACCCTGAGATGATTGGGGAGGAATTCCCAGAGGCGCCTGGCAACTGGCACGGAGACTGGCCTCTTTTGAGGTCACAGGGGCGAGTCCCTGGGGTACCCATCGGAACTCGAAAAGACCCTGCCAAAACTTTAGAAAAACCAAAAGATTCTCCCCTGAAAGTGGGGTGAGGACCTTGTCCGCTGCGGTGTCTTGGGGAAAATCAGCTCTTCTCTATTGGAACTCAAAAGGGTCCTTCACCTTCTTGCTGTGACCCAAGAAGTTCCCCGTCCCACCCGTCCCCACTCGAGAGGAGCACTGAGGGTCCCGCCAAGAATGTAAAGAAGCCCCGTTCTCCCCTGCTGAGGTCCAGATGAGGGTACCTTTCCTGCTCTGTCAGGAAAGGGTTCCCAGCATTCCCTTCATATCCCAAAATGAGACAATCGCATCAGGACAGTCGGGAGGAGCATCAGGGGTCTTGCCACCATTCCCCAAGACCCTCAAATACCTCGTTCACTCCAGAGGAACCTCAGTGCCCTGCACTGCGTCGACTGTCACCCCGAGGCTCGAAGCCTGTCACACTGGCACGTGTGACAGCCTTGGGTAGTACCTCGAGGTCAAGTCACAGATCCCTGTGTCCACACGATGGGGAGCCTTCCACTGCTGCTGCAGCTGTGGAGGCAAGCGGCAGTGCACGTCTCCAGGTGAGAGGAGGCCTGACTCCCCTGTGGGGGCTCCATGGGAACCCCAAGACTTATGTCAGCATGGGCGAGGAAAGCTCAGGTACCGACTTCACCACCAGAGGAGGACTGAGGACCTGGCGATGACTGGGGAGGAATCGTGAAAGGTGCATGGCAACTGGCATGGAGACGGGCCTCTCCTGAGGCCACAGTGGAGGGTCCATGGGCTCCCCGTCGTAACTCGAGAAACTCTGCCTCAACTCGAGAAAAACCAGAAGTTTCTCCCTTTCAAGTAGGGTGAAGCCTTTGTCCATTTCGGCGTCTCAGGGGAACTCACCCCTTACCTCTTTGATCTCGAAAAGCTCCTTCACATTTTTGCTGTGACCCAAGAAGTTCCCTCCCCACCAGTCCCCATTCGAGAGGAACCCCAATGGTCCTGCTGCGACTCAAGAAGAGCCTCGTTTGCCCCTGCTCAGCTAGCTCCAGGTGTTTGTCCCTTTCCCTGTTCATCGGGAAATGTGTCCCTGCGCTCCTGTCGCATCCCAAGAACAGCCACTCGCACCATGAGAGTCGGGAGGAGCATCAGGGAAGCCCGGTGGTAAGGAGTTCTAGGGGTTTACAGAGGACGTGAAGTCTAGTTGGACTGACGGTATGTGACGGAGCTGACAGTGTGGCTCCGAGCTGTGGACTGTGTGTCCGTGCACACTGTCGGGACCCATCATGGGGTACCAGTTCAGTGTCTAGGGACACAGTCGAGCTGCCCCTCTGAATGTGACGACGACGTCGACCCCTCCGTTCGCCGGCACGTGGCGAGCTCCGATTTACTCTGGACTGAGAGGACACCCACGAAGTCTCCTTGGGGTTCTGGATACAGTCGTAACCGCTCCTTTCTAGTCCGAGACCGGAGTCGTAGTTTACTTTGGGCTCCTGGGCGGTAGTTGACCCCTCCTTAGGGGTCTCCACGGACCGTTGACTGTGCCTCTGACCTGTGAGGACTAAGGTGTCCCGACCAAAGACCCCAGTGGTAGCATTGAACTCTCCTAGGGTGACTTTGAGCTCTTTTTTGTCTATGAAGAGGGGACGTCCGCACCACTCCGGGAACAGACGACGCCGAAGAGCCCGCTTTAGTAGGGAAAGGAGAACCTGGAGCTTAGCGAGTAAGTAGGGGAACGACACTTGGTTCTTCAAGAAACGGGGTGGACAAGGGTGAGCTCTCCTTGGGGCTCCCAGGGAGGTTCTGAGTTCTCCTCCGGACAAACGGGGACAAGTCGAGGTCTACTCTCAGGGAAAGGGACGAAGTAGCCCTTTCCAAAGGGACGTGAGGGAAGTGTAGGGTTCTCCTCCACGAGCGTGGTCCTCTCAGTCCTCCTTGGGTCCCCATTACGGTGGTAAGGGGTTCTGGAAGTTTACGGATCAGGTGAGGTCGCCTGGTACTGACGGACGTGACGGAGCTAACAGTGGGGCTGTGAGCTGCGGTCTGTGTGACCGTACACACTGTCGGGAGGCCATGGAGCCCCCGTTCGGTGTCTAAGGACACAGGCGAGCTGCCCTTCGGACTGTGACGAAGATGTCGACCCCTCCGTTCGCCGGTACGTGCAGAGGTCAGCTCTGCTCCGGACAGAGGTGACACCCCCGGGGTCCCCATGTGGTTCTGGATCAAGTCCTACCAGCTCCTTTCGAGTCCGAGGCCGGAGTCGTGGTCTGCTCCTGACTCTTGGGGCGTTGATACCCCCTCCTTAGGAGTCTCCGCGCACGTTGACCGTGTCTCTGACCGGAGAGGACTCCGGAGTCCCCGCTCAGGGACACCAGGGGTAGTATTGAGCTCTCCTGTGGTGGTGGTGAACTCTTTTTGGTTTTCTATGAGGGGATGTCCACCCCACTCCCGGAACAGGTGCCACCGCAGAGCCCCTTTAATGGGGAAGAGAGAACTTGGAATTTTCCTAGCAGGTGGAAGAACGACACTAGGTTCTTCAAGGTGCAGGGTAGGTAGGGGTGAACTCCCCTTGTGGCTCACAGGGTGGTTCTGCGTTTTCCTGGGGGCAATCGGGGACGACTCGAGGTCTACTCCCAGGGAAAGGACGAGACAACCCTTTACCAAGGGTCCCAAGGGGAGTGTTGGGTTTTCCGTTGCGAGCGTGGTCCTGTCAGGCTTCTCTTAGTCCCCAGAACGGTGGTGAGGGAATCTGTGGGTTTACGTAGCAAGTAAGGTCTACTTTGACTGACCGTACGTGACATGGTTAACAATGGGGTTTTTAGTTGCGCGTTGTGTGACCGTGCATACTGTCGGTACCCCATGGAGTTCGTTTTCGGTGTATAGGGACACACGTGAACTGCTCTTCGGACTGTGACGACGACGTCGACCCCTCCGTTCGTCGGAACGTGCAGAGGTCCGCTCTGCTCCGGACAGAGGAGATACCCTCTAGGTCCTTTTGGGACTTGGATACAGTCGTGCCCGTTCCTTTCGAGTCCGAGTCTGGAGTCGGGGTCTGCTCCTGACTCCTGGTCCGCTACTGACCCCTCCTAAGAGGTCTCCGCGGACCGTTGATCGTGCCTCCGATCGGAGAGGACTCCGGTGTCTCCGCCCAGGGACCCCAGGGGCAGCATTAAGCTCTCCTGGTCGGTGTTGACCTCTTTTTGGTCTTCGAAGAAAGGACGTCCGCCACCCTTCGGGAGCAAGTGACACCATAGAGCCCCCTTTAGTGCGGAAGTAAGAACCAGGAGCTTTCCCAGGAAGTGTGGGACCCACACTGGGTTCTTCAAGGGATGGGGTGTGCAGGAGTGTGCTCTGCTTGGGGCTCCCAGGACGACGCTGAGTTCTCTTCGGACCAAACGGGTACGAGTCAAGTTCTACTCCCAGGGAAACGGACGATGCAGACCTTTCAAAAGGGTCGCGAGGAGAGCGTAGGGTCTTTCTCCGTGAAGGGCGTCCTTTGAGCCCTCCTCGTAGTCCCAATCCCGGTGGTAAGGTTTCTGGGGGTTTACGGAGCAGTTAAGGTATACTTGGACTGACGGGACGTGACGGATCTGACAGCCGGGGAGGCTCAATGCTCGATACACTGGCACGTGTGACAGCCCTGTGGTACCTCGAGGGCAAGCCACAGATCCCTGTATCTGCTCGAATGAAAGCCTGACACTGTTGGTGAAGCTGTGGAGGTAAGTGGCAGTGCACATCTCCAAGCGAGACGAGGCCTGACTCCCCTGTGAGGGCTCCATGGAAACCCCAAGATTTATGTATGCATGGGCGAGGAAAGCTCAGGCACCGGCCTCAGCACAGACGATGACTGAGGACCCAGCGATGATTGGTGAGGAATCCCCAAAGGTGCATGACAACTAGCAAGGAGACTGGTGTCTCCTGAGGCCACAGGGTCGAGTCCATGGGCTCCCTGTTGTAACTCGAGAAACCCCGCCGCAACTCAAAAAAACCAGAAGCTTCTCCCTTGCAAGTGGAGTGAGGCTCTTGTCCCCTGTGGCTTCTCGGGGGAAATCACTTCTTACCTCTTTGTACTCAAAAGGCTCCTTCACATTCTTGCTGTGACCCAAGAAGTTCCCACTCTACCAGTCCCCATTCGACAGGAATCCAAAGGGTTCTGCTGTGACTCAGGAACCCATTTGCCCCTGCTCAGCTCCAGATATTTGTTTTTCCTGCTCGTCGGGAAAAAAGTCCCTGCACTCCGGTAGCATCCCAAGAACAGTCGCTCAGACCATGAGAATCGGGAGGAGCATCAGGGTTTGGGGGTCTTGGGGAATGGTGGCAAGACCCCTGATGCTCCTCCCGAATGTCCTGGTGCGAGTGTCTCCTGTTGGGATGTGAGAGGAGCGCTGGGAACCCTTTCCAGACAGAACAGGAAGGGGACCCTCATCTGGAGCTCAGCAGGGGCTAACGGGGCTCCTCTTGAGTCGCAGTGGGTCCCTCGGGGTTCCTCTCGAGTGGAGACGGGTGGGGCGGGGAACTTCTTGGGTCACAGCAAGGAGGTGAGTGAGCCATTCGAGGTCAAAGAGGGAAGGGGTGATTTCGCCTGAGAAGCCAGAGCAGAAAAGGTCCTCACCACGCCTGCAGGGGAGAAGCATCTGGATTTTCTCGAGTTGAGGTGAGGTCCTCTCGAGTTTCGCCAGGGAACCCAGAAACCAGCCCTGGGGCCTCAGGAGTGTCCATTCTTCTTGCCAGTTGCCAGGTGCCTCTGGGGATTCCTTCCCAGTCGTCCGTGGGTTCTCGGGTTTCATCTGGTGCTGAGGCCAGAGCCTGAGTTTTCCTAGCCAATGCTGACATAGGCCTTGGGGTTCCTCTAAAGCCTCCATAGGGGAGTCAGGTCTCCTTTAGACTCAAGACGTGCATGGCCGCTTTCCACCCCAGCTGCAGCAGCAGTGTAAGTCTCCCCGTCAAGCTGACACAGGGATCTGTGACTTGACCTCGAGGTACTACCCAGGGCTGTCACACGTGCCAGTGTGTCAGGTGTCGAGCCTCGTTGTGACAGTCGAGGCAGTGTAGGGCAGTCAGGTTTATCTGCAGTGGAAGAGACATTTGGGGATCTTGAGGAATGGTGGCCCAAACCCTGAACCTCCTCCCGACTCTCACGGTGCGAGTGGCTGTGCTTGGGATGGAACCAGAGTGCAGGGACCCCTTTTCCGACTAGCAGGGAAAAGGACAAACATCTGGAGCTGATCATGGCAAACGGGGCTCCTCCTGAGTCGCAGCAGAACCAACGGGGTTCCTCTCGAATGGTGACTGGTAGGGCGGGAACTTCTTGGGTCACAGCAAGAATGTGAAGGAGCCTTTCGAGGTCAAAGAGGTAAGGGGTGATTTCCCCCGAGAAGGCTCACGGGACGAAGGCCTCACCCCGCTTGCAGGGGAGAAGCTTCTGGTTTTTCTCGAGTTGAGGCATGGTTTCTCGAGTTACCATGCGGAGCCCATGGATCTGTCCCTGTGGCCTCAGGAGAGGCCAGTCTCTGTGCTAGTTGCCATGCACCTTTGGGAATTCCTCCTCAGTCATCGCCAGGTCCTCAGTCCTCGTCTGGTGCTGAAGCTGGTACCTGAGCTTTCCTCGCCCATGCTGACATAAATCTTGGGGATCCCATGGTGCCCCCTCAGGGGAGACAGGACTCATCTCTCCTGGAGACGTGCACTGCTGCTGGCCTCCGGAGCTGTAGCAGCAGTGTCTGGCTCCCCGTCGAGCACACACAGGGATCTGTGGCTTGCCCTCCTGGTACCACAGGGCTGTCACACGTGCCAGTGTGTCGGTAGTCAAGCCTCGGGGTGACAGTCGACTCAGTGCAGGGCACTCAGGTTCATCTGGAGTGAACGAGGTATTTGGGGGTCCTGAGGAATGGTGGTAAGAACCCTGATGATCCTTCCGACTGTCCTGGTGTGAGTGTCTCCCGTTGGGATGTGAGGGGAGCGCTGGAAACCCTTTCCTGACAGAGCAGGAAAGGGACCCTAATCTGGAGCTCAGCAGGGGATAGCGGGGCTCCTTTTCATTCTTGGTGGGACCCTTGGTGTTCATCTCGAGTGGGGACGGATGGGGCAGGGAACTTCTTAGGTAACGACCAGAAGGTGAACGACCCTTTTGAGGTCCAAGAGAGATGGGGTGATTTCCCCTGAGACGCCACAGAGGACAAGGTCCTCATCCCGCTTGCAGGGGAGAATATTTTGGTTTTTCTCAAGTTGTGGCGGGGTCTTCTCGACTTACGACGGGGAACCAGGGACTCTCCCCTGTGGCCTCAGGAGTGGACAGTCTCCGTTCCAGTTGCCAAGCGCCTCTGGGGATTCCTCCCCAATCGTCTCAGGGTGCTCAGTTCTCGATTTGTGCGGAGGCCGGAGCCTGAGCTTTCCTCGACCGTCCTGACCTAGGTCTTGGGGTACCCCTGAGGCCCCCACGGAGGAGACAGGCCTCGTCTCGCTTGGACACGTGTACGGCTACTTGCATGACCAGCTGCAGCAGCAGTGTCAGGCTCTATGTTGAGCGGACACAGGGATCTGTGGATAGCCCTCGAAGTTCTACCCAGGGCTTTCACACGTTCCAGTGTGTCGGGCGTCGAGTCTCAGGTTGACAGTCAAGGCAGTGCAGGGCAGTCAGGAAAGAGGTAAGGGGTGATTTCCCCCGAGAAGGCTCACGGGACGAAGGCCTCACCCCGCTTGCAGGGGAGAAGCTTCTGGTTTTTCTCGAGTTGAGGCATGGTTTCTCGAGTTACCATGCGGAGCCCATGGATCTGTCCCTGTGGCCTCAGGAGAGGCCAGTCTCTGTGCTAGTTGCCATGCACCTTTGGGAATTCCTCCTCAGTCATCGCCAGGTCCTCAGTCCTCGTCTGGTGCTGAAGCTGGTACCTGAGCTTTCCTCGCCCATGCTGACATAAATCTTGGGGATCCCATGGTGCCCCCTCAGGGGAGACAGGACTCATCTCTCCTGGAGACGTGCACTGCTGCTGGCCTCCGGAGCTGTAGCAGCAGTGTCTGGCTCCCCGTCGAGCACACACAGGGATCTGTGGCTTGCCCTCCTGGTACCACAGGGCTGTCACACGTGCCAGTGTGTCGGTAGTCAAGCCTCGGGGTGACAGTCGACTCAGTGCAGGGCACTCAGGTTCATCTGGAGTGAACGAGGTATTTGGGGGTCCTGAGGAATGGTGGTAAGAACCCTGATGATCCTTCCGACTGTCCTGGTGTGAGTGTCTCCCGTTGGGATGTGAGGGGAGCGCTGGAAACCCTTTCCTGACAGAGCAGGAAAGGGACCCTAATCTGGAGCTCAGCAGGGGATAGCGGGGCTCCTTTTCATTCTTGGTGGGACCCTTGGTGTTCATCTCGAGTGGGGACGGATGGGGCAGGGAACTTCTTAGGTAACGACCAGAAGGTGAACGACCCTTTTGAGGTCCAAGAGAGATGGGGTGATTTCCCCTGAGACGCCACAGAGGACAAGGTCCTCATCCCGCTTGCAGGGGAGAATATTTTGGTTTTTCTCAAGTTGTGGCGGGGTCTTCTCGACTTACGACGGGGAACCAGGGACTCTCCCCTGTGGCCTCAGGAGTGGACAGTCTCCGTTCCAGTTGCCAAGCGCCTCTGGGGATTCCTCCCCAATCGTCTCAGGGTGCTCAGTTCTCGATTTGTGCGGAGGCCGGAGCCTGAGCTTTCCTCGACCGTCCTGACCTAGGTCTTGGGGTACCCCTGAGGCCCCCACGGAGGAGACAGGCCTCGTCTCGCTTGGACACGTGTACGGCTACTTGCATGACCAGCTGCAGCAGCAGTGTCAGGCTCTATGTTGAGCGGACACAGGGATCTGTGGATAGCCCTCGAAGTTCTACCCAGGGCTTTCACACGTTCCAGTGTGTCGGGCGTCGAGTCTCAGGTTGACAGTCAAGGCAGTGCAGGGCAGTCAGGATCATCTGCAGTGGAAAAGGCATTTGGGGGTCTTGGGGAATGGTGGCCCAACCCCTGATTCTCCTGCCAACTTTCCTGGTGTGAGCACATCCTCTTGTGATACGAGGGAAGCCCCAGGAAACCTTTCCCTGAGGAGCAGGAAAAGGGACCATAATCTGAAGTTTAGCAGGTGCAAACGGGGCTCCTCTTGATTCGCAACCTGTCCCTTGGGGTTCCTCTCAAGTTGAGAAGGGTGTGGCGGAGTACATCTTGGGTCACAGCAAGGGGGTGAAGGAGCTCATCGAGGTCTAAGAGAGAAGGGGTGATTTCCCCCGAGATGGTGCAGCAGATAAGGGCCTCACCCCGCTTGCAAGGGAGAAGCTTCTGGTTTTTCTCCAGCTGGGGCGCGGTTTCTTGAGTTATGACGTGGAGCCCATGGACCTGTCCCTGTGGCCTCAGGAGAGGCCAATCTCCGTGCTAGTTGCCATGCGCCTTTCAGGATTCCTCCCCAGTCATTTCCAGGTCCTCAGTCCTCCTCTGGTGCTGGGGTTTGAGCATGAGCTTTTCCCGCCCTTGCTGACATAGGTCTTGGGGTTCCCCTGGATCCCCCACAGAGGAGACAGGCCTCGTCTTGCCTGAAGACGTGCACGGACGCTTGCCTCCCCAGCTGAAGCAGCAGTGTCAGGCTTCACGTCGAGGGGACCCAGGGATATGTAGCTTTTGCTCTAGGTACCTCAGGGCTGGCATATGTGCCAGTGTGTTGGGCGTTGATTTTGGGGGTGACATTTGGTGCAGTGCAGGCCAGTCAATTTCATCTGGACTGAATGAGGCATTTGGGTGCCTAGGGAAATGGTGGAAAGACCCCTGATGCTCTCCCGACGGTCCTGGTGCAAACGTCGCCTGTTGGGATGTGAGGGGATTTCTGGGAACCATTTCCCGACAGAGCAGAAAAGGGACTCTCATCTGGAGCTCAGCAGGGGCTAACCAGGCTCCTTTTGAGTCTTGGTGGGACCCTCGGTGTTCCCCTCGTGTGGGACGAATGGAACGGGGAACTTCATGGGTAACAGCAAGAAGGTGAACGACCCTTTGGAGGTTCAAGAGAGAAGGGGTGATTTCCCCAGAGACGCCACAGCGGAAAAAGTCCGCAACCAGCCTGCAGGGGAGAATCTTCTGGTTTTTCACAAGTTGTGGCGGGGTCCTCTCTAGTTACGACAGGGACCCCAGGGACTCGCCCCTGTGGCCTCAGGAGAGGCCAGTCTCTGTGCAAGTTGCAGGCGTGTCTAAGGATTCCTCCCCCAATGTTTCCGGGTGCTCAGTGCTCATCTTGTGATGATGCCGGAGCCTGAGATTTCCTCGATCGTCCTGACCTTTCCTCGATCGTCCTGACCTAGGTCTTGGGGTACCCCTGTCGCTTCCACAGCGGAGAAAGGCCTCGTCTCGCCTGGAAATATTAAAGGCCACTTGCCTCCCCAGCTGCAGCAGCAGTGTCAGGTTTCCCATCGAGCGGGAATTTCCCACAGGAATCTGTGGCTTGCCCTCCAGGTACCCGAGGGCTGTCACACTTGCCAGTGTGTCTGGTGTCGAGTGTCGGGGTGACAATCGAGGCAGTGCAGGGTAGTCAGGGTCCACTGGAGTGGACTAGGCATTTGGGGGTCTTGGGGAATGGTGGCATGACCCCGATGCTCCTCCTGACTCTCCTGGTACGAGCTCCTCTTCTTTGGATGTGAAGGGAATGAAACCTTTCTCGACGAAGCAGGGATAGGGACCCTCATCTGGAGCTGAACAGGGACAAACAGGCCTCCTCTGGGGTCTCGGCCGGACCCTCAGGGTTCCTCTTGAGTGGGGACGGGTACCATGCGCCTTTCAGGATTCCTCCCCAGTCATTTCCAGGTCCTCAGTCCTCCTCTGGTGCTGGGGTTTGAGCATGAGCTTTTCCCGCCCTTGCTGACATAGGTCTTGGGGTTCCCCTGGATCCCCCACAGAGGAGACAGGCCTCGTCTTGCCTGAAGACGTGCACGGACGCTTGCCTCCCCAGCTGAAGCAGCAGTGTCAGGCTTCACGTCGAGGGGACCCAGGGATATGTAGCTTTTGCTCTAGGTACCTCAGGGCTGGCATATGTGCCAGTGTGTTGGGCGTTGATTTTGGGGGTGACATTTGGTGCAGTGCAGGCCAGTCAATTTCATCTGGACTGAATGAGGCATTTGGGTGCCTAGGGAAATGGTGGAAAGACCCCTGATGCTCTCCCGACGGTCCTGGTGCAAACGTCGCCTGTTGGGATGTGAGGGGATTTCTGGGAACCATTTCCCGACAGAGCAGAAAAGGGACTCTCATCTGGAGCTCAGCAGGGGCTAACCAGGCTCCTTTTGAGTCTTGGTGGGACCCTCGGTGTTCCCCTCGTGTGGGACGAATGGAACGGGGAACTTCATGGGTAACAGCAAGAAGGTGAACGACCCTTTGGAGGTTCAAGAGAGAAGGGGTGATTTCCCCAGAGACGCCACAGCGGAAAAAGTCCGCAACCAGCCTGCAGGGGAGAATCTTCTGGTTTTTCACAAGTTGTGGCGGGGTCCTCTCTAGTTACGACAGGGACCCCAGGGACTCGCCCCTGTGGCCTCAGGAGAGGCCAGTCTCTGTGCAAGTTGCAGGCGTGTCTAAGGATTCCTCCCCCAATGTTTCCGGGTGCTCAGTGCTCATCTTGTGATGATGCCGGAGCCTGAGATTTCCTCGATCGTCCTGACCTTTCCTCGATCGTCCTGACCTAGGTCTTGGGGTACCCCTGTCGCTTCCACAGCGGAGAAAGGCCTCGTCTCGCCTGGAAATATTAAAGGCCACTTGCCTCCCCAGCTGCAGCAGCAGTGTCAGGTTTCCCATCGAGCGGGAATTTCCCACAGGAATCTGTGGCTTGCCCTCCAGGTACCCGAGGGCTGTCACACTTGCCAGTGTGTCTGGTGTCGAGTGTCGGGGTGACAATCGAGGCAGTGCAGGGTAGTCAGGGTCCACTGGAGTGGACTAGGCATTTGGGGGTCTTGGGGAATGGTGGCATGACCCCGATGCTCCTCCTGACTCTCCTGGTACGAGCTCCTCTTCTTTGGATGTGAAGGGAATGAAACCTTTCTCGACGAAGCAGGGATAGGGACCCTCATCTGGAGCTGAACAGGGACAAACAGGCCTCCTCTGGGGTCTCGGCCGGACCCTCAGGGTTCCTCTTGAGTGGGGACGGGTGGGGTGGAGAACTTCTTGGGTCACAGCAAGGGGGTGAATGAGTCATTCGAGGTCCAACAGGGAAGGGGTGATTTCCCCCCAGAAGCTGCAGGGGATAAGGGACTCACTGCCCTTTCAAGGGAGAAGCTTCTGGTTTTTCTTGAGTTGCTGTGGGGTTTCTCGATTTACGACGGGCAGCCCACGGACCCGCCCCTGTGGCCTAAGGAGTGGCCAGTCCCCGTGCCAGTTGCCATGCGCCTTTGGGGACTTCTCAACAATCCTCGCCGGGTCCTCAGTCGTCGTCTGGTGCTGAGGTCGGTGCCTGAGCTTTCCTCGCCCATGCTGACATAAATCTTTGGGTTCCCATGGAGCTCCCACAGCGGAGTCAGGCCTCATCTCGCCTGGAGGTGTGCACTGCCGCTTGCCTCCACAGCTTCACCATCACTGTCCGGCTTCTAGTCGTGCGGATACAGAAATCTGTGACTTGCCCTCGAGGTACCACAGGGCTGTCAAACGTGCCCATGTGTCGGGCATTGATCCTCGGGCTGACAGTCTAGGCAGTGCAGGGCAGTCTGGTTCACCTGGAGTGGACAAGGCATTTGAGGGTCTTCGGAATGGTGGCCCTACCCCTGATCCTCCTCCCGAGTTTCCTGGGGCGAGCACCACTTCCTGGGATGTGAGAGGAGCACCGGGAAACCTTTCCAGATGTAGCAGGCAAAGGGACCCTCATCTTGAGCTGAGCATGGGCAAACCGGACTTCTCTTGAGTCACAGTGGAACCCTGGGGGTTCATCTCGTGTGAGGACTGGTGGGGCAGGGAACTTCTTGGGTCCCACCCAGGGTGTGAAGGACAATTTCGAGGTCCAAAAGGGAAGGAATGATTTCCCCCAAAGTGCCGCAGCGAAGAAGGACCTCACACCGCCTGGAAGAAGGAATCTTCTGGTTTTTCTCAAATTGTGGCCGGTCCTCTCGAGTTAACGACGGGAACCCCAGGAACCCACGCCTGTGGCCTCAGGAGAGGCCAATCTCTGTGTCAATTGCAGGCGTCTCTAAGGTTACTTCCCCCAACGTCGCTGGGTGCTCAGTCCTTGTCTTATGCTGAGGCCAGAGCCTGAGCTTTCCTCAATTGTCCTGACCTAGGTCATGGGGTACCCCTGGGGCCCCCACAGAGGAAACAGGCCTCGTCTCACCAGGAGACATGCATGGACGCTTGCCTCCCCAGCTGCAGCAGCAGTGTCAGGCTTCCCCTTGAGTGGACACAGGGACATGTGGCTTTTGCTCGAGGTACCCCAGGGCTTTGATACGTGCCAGTGTGTTGGGGGTCGAGTTTTGGGGTGACAATCGGTGCAGTGTAGGTCAGTCAGTTTCATCTGGACTGAACGAGACATTTGGGGGTCTTGGGGGATGGTGGCAAGACCCCTGATGCTCTCCCGATGGTCCTGGTGCGAGCATCGCCTGTTGGGATGTGAGGGGAACCCTGGGAACCATTTCTCGACAGAGCAGGAAAGGGACCCTCACCTGAAGCTCAGCACGGGCTAAGGGGGCTACTTTTGAGTCTTGGCGGGACCCTCGGTGTTCCTCTCGACTGAGGACGGGTGGGACGAGGCACTTCTTGGTCACAGCAAGAAGGTGAACGACCCTTTTGAGGTTCAAGAGAGAAGGGGTGATTTCTCCCGAGACACCACAGTGGACAAGGTCCTCACTGCACCTGCAGGAAAGAATCTTTTGCTTTTTCTCAAGTTGTGGCGGGGTCCTCTCGAGTTACAACAGGCACCCCAGGGACTCGCCCCTGTGGCCTCAGGAGAGGCCAGTATCTGTGCCAGTTGCAGGCGCCTCTAAAGATTCCTCCCCCATCGTCGCCGAGTGCTCAGTCCTCATCTTGTGCTAAGGCCGGAGCCTGAGCTTTCCTCTCCCGTGCTGACCTAGGTCTTGGGGTACCCCTGGGGCCTCCACAGAGGAGACAGGCCTCGTCACACCTGGAGACGTGCACGGCCCCTTGCCTCCCCAGCTGCAGCAGCAGTGTTAGGCTTCCCATCGAGCGGATACAGGAATCTGTGGCTTGCCTTCGAGGTACCCGAGGGCTGTCACACGTGCCAGTGTGTCTGGCATTGAGTGTCGGGGTGACAATCGAGGCAGTGCAGGGCAGCCAGGGTCCGCTGAAGTTGACTAAGCATTTGGGGGTCTTGGGGAATGGTGGCATGACCCCTGATGCTCCTCCTGACTCTCCTGGTGCGAGCCCCTCTTCCTTGGATGTGAAGGGAATGAAACCTTTCCCGATGGAGCAGGGCAAGGGACTCTCATCTGGAGCTGAACAGGGGCAAACGGGCCTCCTCTTGAGTCTCGATGGGACCCTCGGGGTTCTCTCGATTGGAGATTGGTGGGGCAAGGAACTTCTTGGGTCACAGCAAGGGGGGGAATGAGTCATTCGAGGTCCAAGAGGGAAGGGGTGATTTCGCCCAAAAAGCCACAGCAGACAAAGGCCTCACCACGCCTGCAAGGGAGAAGGATCTGGTTTTTCTCGAGTTGCAGCAGGGTCCTCTTGAGTTACGATGGGGACCCCAGAAACCACCCCAGTGGCCTCAGGAGTGTCCAGTCTCCGTGTCAGTTGCCAGGCGCCTCTGGAGATTCCTCCCCCATCGTTGGCGGGACCTCGGGATTCATCTGGTTCTGAGGCCGGTGGCTGAGCTTTGTTCGCCAATGCTAACATAGGTCTTGGGGTTTTTGTGAAGCCCCCACAGGGGAGTCAGGTATCGTTTCACCTCTAGACGTGCACGGCCGCTTGCCTCCAAAGCTGCAGCAGCAGTGTAAGTCTCCACGTCGAGGGGACACAGGGATCTGTAACTTGACCTCAGGTATTACCCAGGGCTGTCACACATGCCAGTGTGTCAGACATCGAGCCTTGGTGTGACATTCGAGGCAGTGCAGGGCAGTCAGGTTCATCTGGAGTGGAGGAGACATTTGTTGATCTTGAGGAATGGTGGCCCGAACCCTGGTGCTCCTCCCGACTCTCATGGTGCGAGTGGCAGTTCTTGGGATGGAAACGGAGCACAGGGACCCCTTTCCCGACAAGAAGGGAAAGGAACAAACATCTGGAGCTGAGCAGGGGCAAACGGGGCTCCTCTTGAGTCCGAGCAGAACCATCTGGGTTCCTCTCCAATGGGGACTGATAGGACGGGAACTTCTTGGGTCACAGCAAGAATGTGAAGGAGCCTTTCGAGGTCAAAGAGGGAAGGGGTGATTTCCCCCGAGAAGCCACAGGGGACAAGGGCCTCACCGCGTGTGCAAGGGAGAAGCTTCTGGTTTTTCTCGAGTTGCTGCGGGGTTTCTTGAGTTACGATGGGGAGCCCATGGATCTGCCCCTGTGGCCTCAGGAGAGGCCAGTCCCCGTGCCAGTTGCCATGCGCCTTTGGGGATTCCTCCGCAATCATCACCGGGTACTCAGTCGTCGTCTGGTGCTGAGGCCGGTACCTGAGCTTTCCTCCCCCATGCTGACATAAATCTTTGTGTTCCCATGGAGCTCCCACAGCGGAGTCAGGCCTTGTCTCACCTGAAGGTGTGCACTGCAGCTTGCCTCCTCAGCTTCACCAACAGTGTCTGGCTTCCAGTCATGTGTATACAGAAATACATGACTTGCCCTCGAGGTACCACAGGGCTGACACACCTGCCAGTGTGTCGGGCATTGATCCTCGGGCTAACAGTATAGGTCATGCAGGGAAGTCAGGTTCATCTGGAATGGACGAGGCATTTGGGGGTCTTTTGAATGGTCGCCCTACCCCTGATGCTTCTCCTGAGTTTCCTGGGGCGAGCGACTCTTCCTGGGATGTGAGAGCAGCGCCGGGAAACCTTTCTAGACGTAGAAAGCAAAGGTACCGTCATCTTGAGCTGAGCATGGGCAAACCGAGCTTCTCTTGAGTCGCAGCGGGACCCTGGGGGTTGATCTCGTGTGGGGATGGGTGGGGCAGGGAACTTCTTGGGTCACACCCAGGATGTGAAGGACCGTTTCGAAGTCCAAGAGAAAGGGGTGATTTCCCCCGAGATGCCGTGGTGGACAAGGGCCTCCCACCGCCTGCAGGAAAGAAGCTTCTGGTTTTTCTCGAGTTGCGGCAGGTCCTCTCGAGTTATGACGGGGACCTCAGGGACCTACTTCTGTGGCCTCAGCAGAGGCCAGTCTCCGTGACTGTTCCCAGGCGCCTCTGGAGAATCCTCCCCAGTCGTCGTGGGGTCCTCACTCCTTGTCTGGTGCTGAGGTCTGAGCCTGAGCTCTTCCCGCCCTTGCCGACATTGGTCTTGGGGTTCCCCTGGATCCCCCACAGAGAAGACATGCTTTGTCTCGCCTGAAGACGTGCACGGATGCTTGCCTCCCCAGATGAAGCAGCAATGTCAGGCTTCCCGTCGTGGGGACACAGGGATATGTAGCTTTTGCTCGAGGTACCCTAGGGCTGGCATATGTGCCAGTGTGTTGGCCGTTGATTTTTGGGGTGACAATTGGTGCAGTGCAGGCCAGTCAGTTTCATCTAGAGTGAAAGATGCAGTTGGGTGACTAGGGAAATTGTGGCAAGACCCCTGATGCTCTCCCGATGGTCCTTGTGAGAGCGTCGCCTGTTGGGTTGTGAGGGGATCCCTGGAAACCATTTCCTGACAGAGCAGGAAAGGGACCCTCATCTGGAGCTCAGCATGGGCTAACGGGGCTCCTTTTGAGTCTTGAAGGGACCCTCGGTGTTCCCCTCGAGTAGGGACGAATGGGAATGGGAACTTCTTGGGTCACAGCAAGAAGGTGAAAGGGGTGATTTCCCCAGAGACGCCAGAGCGGACAAGGTCCTCACCCCACCTGCAGGGGAGAATCTTTTGGTTTTTCTCAAGTTGTGGCGGGGTCGTCTCGAGATGACGGGGACCCCAGGGACTCGCTCCTGTGGCCTCAGGAGAGGCCAGTCTCTGTGCCAGTTGCAGGCGCATCTAAGTATTCCTCCCCCAACGTCGCCGGGTGCTCAGTGCTCGTCTTGTGCTGATGCCGGAGCCTGAGCTTTCCTCGATCGTAGTGACCTAGGTCTTGGGGTACCCCTGTGGCCTCCACAGAGGAGAAAGGCCTCGTCTCTCCTGGAGACGTGCACGGCCGCTTGCCTCCCCAGCTGCAGCAGCAGTGTCAGGCTTCCTGTCGAGCGGACACAGGAATCTGTGGCTTGCCCTCCAGGTACCCAATGGCTGTCACACATGCCAGTGTGTCTGGCGTCGAGTGTTGGGGTGACAATCGAGGCAGTGCAGGGCAGTCAGTGTCCGCTGGAGTGGACTAGGCATGTGAGGGTCTTGGGGAATTGTGGCATGACCCCTGATTCTCCTCCTGACTCTCCTGGTACGAGCCCCTCTTCTTTGGATGTGAAGGTAATGAAATCTTTCCCGATGAAGCAGGGAAAGGGACCCTCTTCTGGAGCTGACAAGTGGCAAATGGGCCTCCTCTTGAATCTCTGCAAAACCCTCGGGGTTCCTCTCGAGTGGGGACGGGTGGGGCAGGGAACTTCTTGGGTCACAGCAAGAGGATGAATGAGCCATTCGAGGTCCAAGAGGGAAGGGGTGATTTCACCCGAGAAGCTGCAGCAGACAACGTCCTCACCATGCCCACAGGGGAGAAGGATCTGGTTTTTCTTGAGTTGCGGTGAAGTCCTCTCGAGTTAAGACAGGGACCCCAGAAACCAGCCCTGTGGCCTCAGGAGTGTCCAGTCTCCGTGCCAGTTGCCAGGTGCCTCTGGGGATTCATCCCCAGTTGTCGGCGGGTCCTCGGGATTCGTCTGGTGCTGAGGCCAGAGCCTGAGCTTTCCTCGACAATGCTGACATAGGTCTTGGGATTCCTCTGAAGCCCCCACAGGGGAGTCAGGTCTCATTTAGCCTCGAGACGTGCATGGCCGCTTGCATCCCCAGCTGCAGCAGCAGTGTAAGGCTCCCCCTCGAGCGAACACAGGGATCTGTGACTTGACCTCGAGGTACTACCCAGGGCTGTCACACGTGCCAGTGTGTCAGGCATTGAGCCTCAGTGTGACAGTCGAGGTAGTGTAGGGCAGTGAGGTTCCTCTGGAGTGTAGGAGACATTTGGGGAACTTCAGGAAAGGTTATCTGAACCCTGATGCAACTCCCGACTCTCATGGTGCGAGCGGCTGTTCTTGGGATAGGACTGGAGTGCAGGGACCCCTTTCCCGACGAGCGGGGAAATGGACAGATATCTGGAGCTGAGCAGGGGCAAATGGGGCTCCTCTTGGTTCGCAGCAGAACAATCGGAGTTCCTCTCGAATGGGGACTGGTATGGCGGGAACTTCTTAGGTCACAGAAAGAATGTGAGGGAGACTTTCGAGGTAATATAAGTAAGAGGTGATGTCCCCCGAGAAACCGCAGGGACAAGGGCCTCACCCTACGTGCAACGGAGAAGCTTCTGGTTTTTCTCGAGTTGTGGCAGGGTTTCTTGAGTTACGATGGGGAGCCCATGGACCCGTCCCTGTGACCTCAGGAGAGCCCAGTCTCCGTGCCAGTGCCATGCGCCTTTGGGGATTCCTCCCCAATCATTGCCGGGGCCTCATTCATCCTACTAGTGTGTTGGGCGTCGATTTTGGGGGTGACAATGCAGTCTAGGCAGTCAGGTTCATCCGGAGTGGACGAGGCATTTGGGGGTCTTGGGGAATGGTGGCCCGACCCCTGATGTTCCTTCCGAATCTCCTGGTGCGAACGCCTCCTCCTAGGTTGCCAAGGGAGGGCCGTGAACCCATTTCCAATGGAGCAAGGAAAGGAGGCCTCATCTGGAGCTGAGCTGGGGCTCCTCTTGATTTGCAATAGGACCCTCGGGGTTCCTCTCGAGTGGGGAAGGGTGGGGCATGGAACTTCTTGGGACACAGAAAGGGTGTGAAGGAGTCTTTCGAGGCCCAAGAGGGAAGGGGTGTTTTCCCAAGACAAGGAGGCGGACAAGAGACTCAACCAACCTGCAGCAGAGAAGGTTCTGGTTTTTCTCGAGTTACGGCAAGGTCCTCTTGAGTTATGACGGGAACCTTAGGGAACCGGCCCTGTGGCCTCAGGAGAGGCCAGTTTTCGTGCCAGTTGCCAGGATCGTTTTGGGATTCCTCCCGAGTCATCGCTGGGTCCTCAGTCCTCGTCTAGTGCTGAGACTGGTGCCTGAGCTTTCCTCGCCCATGCTGACATAAATCTTGGGGTTCCCATGGAGCCCCCACAGGGGAGTCAGGCTTCGTCTCACCTGAAATCCTGCACTGCAGCTTGCCTCCACAGCTTCACCAGCAGTGTCAGGCTTCTAGTCGAGTGGATACAGGGATCTGTGACTTGGCTTCGAGGTACCCCAGGGCTGTCACACTTGCCAGTGTGTCAGGCAATGAGCCTTGGGCTGACAGTCTAGGCAGTGCAGGGCAGTCAGGTTCATCTGGAATGGACGAGGCATTTGGGGGTCTTCGACATGGTGGCCCTATCCCTGATGCTCCTCCCGAGATTCCTGGGGCGAGCGCCTCTTCCTGGGATGCGAGAGGAGCGCCAGGAAACCTTTCCAGACGTAGCAGGGAAAGGGATGCTCATCTTGAGCTGAGCATGGGCAAAACTTCATTTTGTGTGGGGACAGGTGGGGCGGGGAACTTCTTGGGTCTCACGAGGGTGTGAAGTACCTTTTCGAGGTCCAAGAAAGAAGGGGTTATTTCACACGAGTTGCTGCAGCCGACAAGGGCCTCATGCCGCCTGAATGAAAGAAGCTTCTGGTTTTTCTCGAGTTGCGGCCGGCCCTCTCGAGTTACGACGGGGACCTCAGGGACCCACCCCTGTGGCTTCAGGAGAGGCCAGTCTCCGTGCCAGTTGCCAGGCTCTTCTGGGGAATCCTCCCCAGTCTGGCTGGGTCCTCAGTCCTCGTCTAGTGCTGAGGTCAAAGCCTGAGATTTCCTCGCCCGATCTTCCATAGGACTTGGGGTTCCCCTGGAGCCCCAACAGGGGAGTCAGGCCTCAACTCGCCTGGAGACTTGCATGGCCTCTTGCCTCCCCAGCTGTAGCAGCAGTGTCAGGCTCCCCTTTGAGCAGACATTGGTATCTGTGACATGTCCTCGAGGTACCCCAGTTCTGTCAAACTTGCCAGTGTGTTGGGCGTCAAGGCTTGGGGTGTCAGTCGAGGCAGTGCAGGGCCGTCAGGTTCATCTGGAATGGAGGAGGAATTTGAGGGTCTTGGGGAATGGTGGCCTGACACTTGATGATCCTCCCAATTCTCCTGGTGTGAGTGCCTCTGCTTGAGGTGCAAGGGGAGGACCAGGAACCCTTTCTTGATGGAGCAGGGAAAGGGACTCTCATCTGAAGATGAGCAGGGGCAAATAAGGCTCCTTTTGAATTGTGGTAGAACCCTTGGGGTTCCTCTCGAGTGGGGCCAGATAGGGCGGGGAAAATCTTGGGTCACTGCAAGGGGGAGAAGGAGCCTTTTGAGGTCCAAGAGGGAAGGGGTGATGTCCCCCGAGATGCCACAGCGGACAAGGTCCTCACCCCGCTAGCAGGGGAGAATCTTTTGGTTTTACTCAAGATGTGGCGGGATGCTCTCTAGTTTTGATGGGACCACAGGGACTCACCGCTGTGGCCTCAGGAGAGGCAAGTCTCCATGCCAGTTGAGAGGCCCCTCTGGGGATTCCTCCCCAATCGTCTCAGGTTGCTCAGTCCTCGACTTGTGTTGAGGCAGGAGTCTGAGCTTTCCTCGACAGACCTGACCTAGGTCTCGGGGTACCCCTGTTGCCCCCATAGAGGAGACTGGCCTCGTCTCGCCTAGACAGGGCAACAGCTGCTTGTCTGAGCAGAAGGAGCAGCAGTGTGAGGCTCCATATCGAGCGGACACGGTGATCTGTGACTTGCCCTCGAAGTCCAAAGTGCTGTCACACGTGCCAGTGTGTCAGGTGTCAAGCCTCGGGGTGACAGTCAAGGCAGTGCAGGGCAGTCAGGTTCATCTGCAGTGGACAAGGCATTTGGGGTAATTGGGGAATGGTGGCACAACCCCTGATATTCCTCCCGACTTTCCTGGTGTGAGCACCTCCACTAGGGATAAGAGGGAAGTCCCAGGAAACATTTCCCTAAGGAGCAAGAAAAGGGACCATCATCTGGAGCTTAGCAGGAGCAAACGGGGCTCCTCTTGAGTCGCAGCGGGTCCCTTGGAGTTCCCCTCGAGTTGAGACGTGTGGGGCGGGGAACTTCTTAGGTCACAGCAAGGGGGTGAAGGAGCCCTTCGAGGTCCAAGAAGGAAGGGGTGATTTTCCCTGAGATGCTGCAGCAGATAAGGGCCACACCCCGCTTGCAAGAGAGAAGCTTCTGGTTTTTCTCGAGTTGCGGCGAGGTTTCTCGAGTTATGACGAGGAGCCCCTGGACCCGCCCCTGTGGCCTCAGGAGAGGCCAGTCTCCGTGCAGTTGGGCGATGTGCCTTGGGGGATTCCTCCCCAGTCATCGCCGGGTTCTCAGTACTCGTCTGGTGCTGAAGCCAGTACCTGAGCTTCCAACGCCCATGCTGACATACATCTTGGGGTTCCCATGGAGCCCCCACAGGGGAGTCAGGCCTTGTCTCACCTAAAGACGTGCACTGGCGCTTGCTCCGCTGCTGCAGCACCAGTGTAAGGTTCCCCATCTAGTGGACACAGGGATCTGTGACTTGACCTCGAGGTACTACCCAGGACTATCACATGTGTCAGTGTGTCAGGCTTCGAGCTTCGGGTTGACAGTCGACGCAGAGCATGGCAGTCAGGTCCATCTGGAGTGAACGAGGTACCTGGGGGTCTTGGGGAATGGTGGCAAGACCCCTGATGCTCCTCCCGACTGTCCTGGTGCGAGTGTCTCCTGTTGGGTTATGAGGGAAGCGCTCTGAACCCTTTCCCGAAAGAGCAGGAAAGGGACCCTCATTGGGAGCTCAGCAGGGGATAACGGGGCTCCTTTTTATTCTTGGCGGGAGCCTCAGTGTTCCTCTCGAATGTGGACCGGTGGGGCGGGGAACTACTTGGGTCATAGCAAGAAGGTGAAAGACCCTTTTGAGGTCCTAATTGAAGGTGTGATTTCTTACCAGACGCCACAGCGGAGAAGGTCCTCGCCCTGCTTGCAGGGGAGAATCTTTTGGTTTTTCTCATGTGATGGCGGGGTCCTCTTGAGTTACGACGGGACCCCAGGGACTCGCCCCTGTGGCCTCAGGAGAGGCCAGTCTCCATGCCAGTTGCCAGGCGCCTCTGGGGATGCCTCCCCAAATGTTTCACTGTGCTCAGTCCTCAACTTGTGATTAGGCGGGAGACTGAGTTTTCCTCGACCATCCTGACCTTTATCTTGGGGTACCCCTGAGGTCCTCACAGAGGAGACAGGCCTCATCTTGCCTAAACACGTGCACGAATAAGTGCCTGACCAGCTGCAGCAGCAGTGTAAGGCTCCCCGTCGAGCGGACAGAGGGATCTGTGGCTTGCCCTCGAGGTACTAACCTGGGCTGTCACATGTGCCAGTGTGTCGTGCGCCGAGCCTCGGGGTGACAGTCAAGGCAGTGCAGGGCAGTCAGGTTCATCTGCAGTGGACAAGGCATTTGGAGGTCTTGGAGAATGGTGGCCCAACCCCTGATGCTCCTCCCGACTTTCCTGGTGCGAGCACCTCCTCTTGGGATGTGAGGGAAGCCCCAGGAAACCTTTCCCTAAAGAGGAGGAAAAGGGACCATCATCTGGAGCATAGCAGGGGCAAACGAGGCTCCTCCTGAGTCGCAGCAGATCCCTTGGGGTTCCTCTCGAGTTGAGGTTTGTGTTGTGGGGAACTTCTTGTGGGACAGCAAGGGGGTGAAGGAGCCCTTCGAGGTCCAAGAGGGAAGGGGTGACTTCCCCCGAGACGCCGCAGTGGATAAGGGCCTCATCCCACTTGCAAGGGAGAAGCTTCTGGATTTTCTCGAGTAGTGGCGGGTTTCTCGAGTGACGACGGGGAGCCCATGGACCCGCCACTGTGGCCTCAGGAGAGGCCATTCTCCGTGCTAGTTGCCATGGGCCTTCGGGGAATCCTCCCCAGTTATCGCCGGGTCCTCAGTTTCCGTCTGGTGCTGAAGCCGGTACCTGAGCTTTCCACACCCATGCTGACATAAATCTTCGGGTTGCCATGGAGCCCCCACAGGGGAGTCAGGACTCCTCTTGCCTGGACACGTGCACTGCCACTTGCCTCCCCAGCTGCAGCAGCCGTGTAAGGCTCCCCGTCGAGTGGACACAGGAATCTGTGACTTGACCTCGAGGTACAGCCCAGGGCTGTCACACGTGCCAGTGTGTCAGGCTTCGAGCCTCGGAGTGACAGTCGACGCAGTGCAGGGCAGTCAGGTTCATCTGGAGTGAACGAGGTATTTGGGGGTCTTGGGGAATGGTGGCATGATCCCTGATGCCCCTCCCAACTGTCCTGGTGCAAGTGTCTCCTGTTGGGCAAAGAGGGGAGGGCTGGGAATCGTTCCAGAAAGAGCAGGAAAGGGACACTCCTCTGGAGCTCTGCAGGGGAGATCGGGGCTCCTTTTCATTCTTGACGGGACCCTGGGTGTTCCTCTCCAGTGGGCACGGTTGGGGCGGGGAACTTCTTGGGTCACAGCAAGAAGGTGAACGACCCTTTTGAGGTCCAAGAAGGAAGGGGTGATTTCCTCCGAGACGCCACAGTGGACAAGGTCCTCACCCCGCTAGCAGGAGAGAATCTTTTGGTTTTTTTCAAGATGTGGCGGGATCCTCTCGAGTTTTGACGGGACTCCAGGGACTCGCCACTGTGGCCTCAGGAGAGGCAAGTCTCCGTGCCGGTTGCGAGGCCCCTCTGGGGATTCCTCCCCAATCGTCTCAGGTTGCTCAGTCCTCAACTTGTGTTGAGGCACGTGCCTAAACTTGCCTCGACAGTCCTGACCTAGGTCTTGGGGTACCCCTGTTTCCCACAGAGGAAACAGGCCTCGTCTCGCCTGGATAGGGCAACGGCTGCTTGTCTGAGCAGCTGGAGCAGCAGTGTCAGGCTCCATGTCGAGCGGACACAGTGATCTGTGACTTGCCCTCGAAGTCCAAAGTGCTGTCACACGTGCCAGTGTGTCAGGCATCGAGCCTCGGGGTGACAGTCAAGGCAGTGCAGGGCAGTCAGGTTCATCTACAGTGGACAAGGCATTTGGGGTAATTGAGGAATGGTGGCACAACCCCTGATGCTCCCCCCGACTGTCCTGGTGCAAGCACCTCCTCTAGGGATAAGAGGGAAGTCCCAGGAAACAGTTCCCTAAGGAGCAAGAAAAGGGACCATCATCTGGAGCTTAGCAGGAGCAAACTGGGTTCCTGGTGAGTCGCAGCGGGTCCCTTGGAGTTCCCCTCGAGTTGAGACGGGTGGTGTGGGGAACTTCTTGGGTCACAGCAAGGGGGTGAAAGACTCTTTTGAGGTCCAAATGGAAGCTGTGATTTCTTACCAGACGCCACAGTGGAGAAGGTCCTCGCCCCGCTTGCAGGGGAGAAATTTTGGTTTTTCTCATGTGGTGGAGGGGTCCTCTCGAGTTACGACAGGACCCCAGGGACTTGCCCTTGTTCCCTCAGGAGAGGCCAGTCTCCGGGCCAGTTGCCAGGCACCTCTGGGGATTCCTCCCCAAACGTTTCACAGTGCTCAGTCCTCAACTTGTGCTTATGCTGGAGACTGAGTTTTCCTCGACCGTCCTGACCTTTATCTTGGGGTACCCCTGAGGTCCCCACAGAGGAGACAGGCCTCATCTTGCCTAAACACGTGCACAGATACTTGCCTGACCAGCTGTAGCAGCAGTGTCAGGCTCCATGTCGAGCAGACACAGGGATCTGTGGCTTGCCCTCGAGGTACTACCCTGGGCTGTCACACGTGCCAGTGTGTCGTGCGTCGAGCCTCAGGGTGACAGTCAAGGCAGTGCAGGGCAGTCAGGTTCATCTGCAGTGGACAAGGCATTTGGGGATCTTGGAGAATGGTGGCCCAACCCCTGATGCTCCTCCCGACTTTCCTGGTGCAAGCACCTCCTCTTGGGATGCGAGGGAAGCCCCAGGAAACCTTTCCCTAAAGAGGAGGAAAAGGGACCATCATCTGGAGCATAGCAGGGGCAAACGAGGCTCCTCCTGAGTCGCAGCGGGTCCCTCGGGGTTCCTCTGGAGTTGATATTTGTGTTGCAGGGAACTTCTTGTGAGACAGCAAGGGGTGAAAGAGCCCTTCGAGGTCCAAGAGGGAAGGGGTGACTTCCCCCGAGACGCCGCAGTGGATAAGGGCCTCATCTCGCTTGTAAGGGAGAAGCTTCTGGATTTTCTCGAGTAGCGGCGGGTTTCTTGAGTGACGACGGGGAGCCCATGGACCCGCCACTGTGGCCTCAGGAGAGGCCATTCTCCATGCTAGTTGCCATGTGCCTTCGGGGAATCCTCCCCAGTCATCGCCGGGTGTTCAGTCCTCGTCTGGTGCTGAAAGCTTTCCATGCCCATGCTGACATAAATCTTCGGGTTGCCATGTAGCCCCCACAGGGGCGTCAGGCCTCGTCTCGCCTGGACACGTGCACTGCCGCTTGCCTCCCCAGCTGCAGCAGCCGTGTAAAGCTCCCCATCGAGTGGACACAGGGATCTGTGACTTGACCTCGAGGTATAGCCCAGGGCTGTCACACGTGCCAGTGTGTCAGGCTTCGAGCCTCGGGGTGACAGTCGACGCAGTGCAGGGCAGTCAGGTTCATCTGGAGTGAACGAGGTATTTGGGGGTCTTGGCGAATGGTGGCCCAATCCCGGCTGCTTCTCCTGACTTTCCTGGTGCCAGCACTTTCTCTTCGGGTGCGAGGGAAGCCCCAGGAAACCTTTCTGTAAGGAGCAGGAAAAGTTACCATCATCTGGAGCTTAGCAAGAGCAAACGAGCCTCCTCTTGAGTTGCAGCATTTCCCTTGGGGTTCCTCTTGAGTTGAGACGGGTTGGTCGGGGAACTTCTTGGGTCACAGCAAAGGGTTGAAGGAGCCCTTCGAGGTCCAAGAGGAAAGGGGTGATTTCCCCCGAGACACCACAGCGAATAAAGGCCTCACCACGCTTGCAAGGGAGATGCTTCTTGTTTTTCTCGAGTAGCAGCGGGGTTTCTAGAGGTATGAACGGGAGCCGATGGACCTGCCCCTGTGGTCTCAGGTGACGCCAGTCTCCGTGCCAGTTGCCACACGTGCTTGGCACGGAGACTGTCCTTTCCTGAGGCAACTGAGTCCGGATTATGTCCTCCCCGTCCCAACTCGAGAAAAACCAGAAGCTTCTTTCTTGCAGGCAGCCTGAGGCCCTTATCCGCTGTGGCATCTCGGGGAAAATCACCCCTTCCCACCTGGACCTCGAAAGGGTCCTTCACACCCTGGGTGTGACCCAAGAAGTTCCCCGCCCCACCCGTCCCCACACGAGATCAACCCCGAGGGTCCTGCTGCGACTCAAGAGAAGCCCGGTTTGCCAACGCTCAGCTCAAGATGAGGGTCCTTTTCCCTGCTACGTCTGGAAAGGTTTCCTGGCACTCTTCTCGTATCTCAGGAAGAGGCGCACACCCCATGAAACTTGGGAGGAGCATCAGGGATGGGGTCACCATTCCGAAGACCCCTAAATGCCTCCTCCATTCCAGATGAATCTGACTGCCCTGCATTGCCTAGACTGTCAGCCCGAGGCTCAATGCTCGACACACTGGCACCTGTGACAGCCCTGTGGTACTTCGAGGTCAAGCCACAGATCCCTGTATCCACTCAAAGGGGAGCCTGAAACTGCTGCTGCAGCTGGGGAGGCAAGAGGCCATGTAAGTCTCCAGGCAAGACGAGGCCTGACTCCACTGTGGGAGGTCCATTGGAACCCCAAGATTTATGTCAGCATGGGCGAGGAAAGCTCAGGCACCAGCCTCAGCACCAGACGAGAACTGAACACCCGGCGATGACTGAGGAGGAATTCCCAAAGGCGTATGGCAACTGGCACAGAGACCGGCCTCTTCTGAGGCCACAGGGTCGGTCTATGTTCTCCCCTTTGTAACTCGAGAAACCCCGCCGCAACTCGAGGAAATCCAGAACTTCTCCCTTGCAAGCGGGGTGAGGCCCTTGTCCCCTGCGGTGTCTCGGGGGAAATCACCCCTTACATCTTTGACCTCGAAAGTCTCCTTCACATTCTTGCTGTGACCCAAGAAGTTCCTGCCTCACCAGGCCCCATTCGAGAGTAACACCAGTGGTCCTGCTGCGAAACAAGAGGAGCCCTGTTTGCCCTTGCTCAGCTCCAGATGTTTGTCCCTTTCCAGGCTCACAGGGGAAAGAGTCCCGGCACTACCCTCACATCCCAAGAACAGCTGTTCCCACCATGAGACTCGGGAGGAGCATCAGGGTTCGGGCCACCATTCCTCAAGATCCCCAATTTTCTCCTCCAATCCAGATGAACCTGACTGTCCTACACTGCCTTGACTGCCACACCGAGGTTCGACACATAAAACACGGGCACGTGTGAAAAACCTGTGTAGTACCTCGAGGTCAAGTCAGATCCCTGTGTTTGTTCGACAGGGAGCCTTACACTGCTGCTGCAGCAGGGGAGGCAAGCGGCCGTGCACGTCTCAAGGCCAAATGAGACCTGAGTCCCCATTGGCGGCTAAACCGGAATCCCAAGACCTTTGTCAGCATGAGCGAGCAAAGCTCAGGCTCTGGCCTCAGCACCAGACGTAACCTGAGAACCCGCGGACGACTGGGGAGGAATCCCCAGAGGCGCCTGGCAACTGGCACGGAGGCTGGACACTCCTAGGCCACAGAGCTGGTTTCTGGGGTCCCATTCATAACTCGAGAGGACCCCGCCAGAACTCGAGAAAAACCAGATGCTTCTCCCCTACAGGCATGGTGAGGCCCTTGTCTGCTGCGGCTTCTCGGGCGAAAACATCCCTTCCTTCTTGGACCTCGAATGGCTCATTCACCCCCTTGCTGTAACCCAAGATGTTCTCCGCCCCACCCGTCCCCACTCGAGAGGAACCCCGAGGGTCCTGCAGAGACTCAAGAGGAGGCCCGTTTGCCCCTGTTCAGCTCCAGATGAGGGTCCCTTTCCCTGCTTCCTCGGGAAAGGATTCCCTGCACTCTCTTCACATGCCAAAACGAGGCGCTCGGACCAGGAGAGTCAGGAGGAGCATCAGGGGTGTAGCCACCACTCCCCAAGACCCCCAAACACCTCCTTCATTCCAGATGAACCTGACTACCCTGCACTGCATCGACTGTCACCCCGAGGCTCGATGTCTGACACACTGGCACGTGTGACAACCCTGGTTTGTACATGTAGGGAAAGACACAGATTCCTGTCTCTGCTCGACGGGAAGACTGACACGGCTGCTGCAGCTGGGGAGGCAAGCGGCCATATACGTCCCCAGGCTAAATGAGACCTGACTCCACTGTGGGGGCTCCAGGGGAAGCCCAAGGCCTAAGTCAGAATGGCTAAGGAATGCTCAGGCTCTGGTCTCAGCACGAGACGTGGATTGAGTACCCGGCTACCACTGAGGTGGAATTCCCAAATGCTCCTTGCAAGTGGCACGGAAACTGGCCTCTCCTTAGGCCACAGGGGCGGTTCCCTGGGTTTCCCGTCGTAAATCCAGAGGACTCCGCTGGAAAATGAGAAAAACCAGAAGCTTCTCTGCTGTAGTTGGGCTGAGTCTCTTGTCCACTACTTTGTCTTGGGAGAACACACCCCTTCCCTCTTAGACCTCGAAAGGCTCCTTCTCACCCTTACTGTGACCCAAGAAGTTCCCCGCCCCACCCTTCTTCACTTGAGAAGAACCCGAAGGTCTTGTCGTGACTCAAGAGGAGCCCCGTTTGCCCCTACTCAGTTCCAGATGAGGGTCCCTTTCCCTGCTCCGTCGGAAATGGGTTCCCGGTGCTCCCCTCGCATCCCAGGAGGAGGCGTTCACACCAGGAAAGTCGGGAGGAACATCAGGGGTCAGGCCACCATTTTCCAAGACCCCCAAATGCCTATCCACTACATATTAACCTGATTTCCATGCACTGCCTCGACTGTCATCCCAGGGCTCAACGCCCGACACACTGGCACATGTAACAGCCCTGAGGTACCTGGAGGGAAAGCCTCATATCCCTGTGTCCACAGGATGGGAAGCGTGACAATACTGCTCGAGCTGGAGAGGCAAGTGGCCATTCATGTCTCCAAGCGAGACGTGGCCTGACTCCCCTGTGGGGGCTACAGGGAAACCCCAGGATCTAGGTCAGCAGGGGCGAGGATACCTCATGTTCTGTCCTCATCACCAGACGAGGACTGTGGAGCCGGCGACGACTGGGGAGGTATCCCCTGAGGCGCCTGGCAACTGGCATGGAGACTGGCCTCTCCTGAGGCCACAGGTTCGGGTCCCTGTGTTCCCCGTCGTAACTAGAGAGGACCCTGCCACAACTCTAGAAAAACCAGAAGCTTCTACCCTGCAGGCAGAATGAGGCCCTTGTCCACTGCATCGTCTCGGAGAAAATCACCCCTTCACTCTTGGACCTCAAAAAGGTCCTTCTCCCCGTTGCAGTGACCCAAGATGTTTCCTGCCCTACCCGTATCTACTCGAGAGGAAACCCAAGGGTCCCGCCATGATTCAAGAGGAGCCTTATTTGCCCCTGCTCAGCTTCAGATGAGGGTCCTTTTCCCTGCTCCATTGAGAAAGAGTTCCTGGTCGTCCTCTCGCACCTTAAGCAGAGGCGCTCACACCAGGAGAGTCGGGAGGAGCATCAGGGGTCGGGCCACAATTCCCTATGACCCCCAAATTCCTCCTCCATTCCAGAGGAACCTGACGGCCCTGCACTGCCTCGACTGTCACCTCAAGGATTGACGCCCAACACACTGGCAAGTGTGACAGACCTGGGGAAACTCGAGGGCAAACACAGATACCTATGACCGCTCAAAGGGGAGCCTGACACTGCTGCTGGAGCTGGGGAGGCAAGAGGTCATGCAAGTCTCCAGGCGAGACGAGGCCTGACTCCCCTGTGGATGCTCCAGGGGAACCCCAAGATGTATGGTAGCACGGACGAGGAAAGCTCAGGCTCCGACCTCAGCACTAGACGAGGACTGAGGACGCAGGAACGACTGGGGAGGAAATACCAGAGGCGCATGGCAACTAGAAGGGAGACTGTTCTCTCCTGAAGCCACAGGGGTGGGTACCTGGGGTCCCCGTCGTAACTCGAGAGGACTGGCCGCAACTCGAGAAAAACCAGAAGCTTCTTTCCTGCAGGCGGTGTGAGGCCCTCGTTCACTGCGGTGTCTCGGGGGAAATCACCCCTTCCCTCTTGGACCTCGAAAGGGTCCTTCACACCCTGGGTGTGACCCAAGAATTTCCCTACCCCACCCGTCCTCACACGAGATGAACCCCGAGGGTCCTGCTGCGACTCAAGACAAGCCCCGTTTGCCCATGCTCAGTTCAAGATGAGGGTCCCTTTCCCTGCTACGTCTGGAAAGGTTTCCTGGTGCTCCTCTAGCATCCAAGGAAGAGGTACTCGCCCCAGGAAACTCGGAAGGAGCATCAGGGGTAGGGCCACCATTCTGAAGAACCCCGAATGCCTCGTCCATTCCAGATGAACCTGACTGCCCTGTACTGCGTCGACTGTCACCCCGAGGCTCGACGCCCAGCACACTGGCACGTGTTACAGCCCTGGGGTACCGGGAGTGCAAGCTACAGATCCCTGTGTTCGCACGACGGGGAGCCTGACACTGCTGCTGCAGCTGGGCAGGCAAGCGGCCATGCACATCTCCAGGCGAGACGAGGCCTGTCTCCTCTGTGGGGGCCCCAGGGGTACCCCAAGACCTAGGTCAGGACGGTCGAGGAAAGCTCAGGCTCCAGCCTCAGCACAAGATGAGGACTTAGCTACCAGCGACACTGGGGGAGGAATCCCCAAAGGTGCCTGCAACTGGCACGAAGACTGGCCTCTACTGAGGCCATAGGGGTGAGTCCCTGGGGTCCCCATCATAACTCGAGAGGACCCCGACACAACTTGAGAAAAACCAAAAGATTCTCCCCTGCAGGCGGGGTGAGGACCTTGTCTGCTGTGGCATCTCGGGGGAAATCATCCCTTCTCTATTGAAACGCAAAAGGGTCGTTCACTTTCTTGCTGTGACCCAAGAAGTTCCCCGTCCCACCCGTCCCCACTCGAGAGGACCACCAAGGGTCCCGCCAAGACTCAAAAGGAGCCCCGTTAACACCTGCTGAGCTCCAGAGGAGGGTCACATTCCTGCTCTGTAGGAAAATGGTTCCCAGAGATCCCCTCACATCCCAACAGGAGATGCTCGAACCAGGACAGTCAGGACGGGCATCAGGGGTCTTGCCACCATTCCCCTAGACCCCCAAATGCCTCGTTCACTTCACATGAAACTGACTGGCCTGTACTGCACCGACTGTCACCCCAAGGATCAACTTCCAACATACTTGCACCTATGACAGCCCTGGGGTACCTTGAGCAAAAGTCACATATCCCTGTGTCTGCTTGACGGCGAGCCTGAAACTGCTCCTGCAGCGGAGGAGACAACGTCCGTGCACGTCTCCAGGAGAGACGAGGCCTACCTCCCTGTGGGGGATCTAGGGGAATCCCAAGACCTATGTCAGCAAGGGCGAGGAAAGCTCAGGCACAGGCCTCAGTACCAGATGAGGACTGAGGACCTGCCGACGTCTGGGGAGGTTTCTCCAGAGGCGTCTGGCAACTGGCACGGAGACTGGCCTCTCCTGAGGCCACAGGGGCAGGTCCCTGGGGTCCCCGTCGTAACTCGAGAAACCTCACCGCAACTCGAGAAAAACCAGAAGCTTCTCCCTTGCAAGCGGGGTGAGGCCCCTTGTCCCCTGCAGCATCTCGGGGGAAATCACCCCTTACCTCTTTGACCTCAAAAGGCTCCTTCACATTCTTGCTGTGACCCAAGAAGTTCCCGCCCTTCCATTCCCCATTCGAGAGGAAACTTGATGGTCCTGCTGCGACTCAAGAGGAGCCCCGTTTGCCCCTGATCAGCTCCAGATGTTTGTCCCTTTCCTGCTCTGACAGGAAAGTGTTTCCAGCACTCTCCTCATATCCCAACAGGAGACACTCACACCAGGATAGTCGGGAGGAGCATCAGGGCTCTTGCGACCATTCCTCAAGACCCCAAATACCTCGTTCACTCCAGATGAACCTGACTGCCCTGCACTGCGTCGACTGTCACCCCGAGGCTCGAAGCCTGACACAGTGGCACGTGTGACAGCCCTGGGTAGTACCTCGAGGTCAAGTTACAGATCCCTGTGTCCGCTCGATGGGGATCCTTACACTGCTGCTGCAGATGGGGAGGCAAGCGGCCATGCATGTCTCGAGGCTAAACGAGACCAGACTCCCCTGTGGCGGCTAAACGAGAACCCCAAGAGTTTGTCAAGAGAACTGAACACCCGGCGATGACTGAGGAGGAATTCCCAAAGGCGTATGGCAACTGGCACAGAGACCGGCCTCTTCTGAGGCCACAGGGTCGGTCTATGTTCTCCCCTTTGTAACTCGAGAAACCCCGCCGCAACTCGAGGAAATCCAGAACTTCTCCCTTGCAAGCGGGGTGAGGCCCTTGTCCCCTGCGGTGTCTCGGGGGAAATCACCCCTTACATCTTTGACCTCGAAAGTCTCCTTCACATTCTTGCTGTGACCCAAGAAGTTCCTGCCTCACCAGGCCCCATTCGAGAGTAACACCAGTGGTCCTGCTGCGAAACAAGAGGAGCCCTGTTTGCCCTTGCTCAGCTCCAGATGTTTGTCCCTTTCCAGGCTCACAGGGGAAAGAGTCCCGGCACTACCCTCACATCCCAAGAACAGCTGTTCCCACCATGAGACTCGGGAGGAGCATCAGGGTTCGGGCCACCATTCCTCAAGATCCCCAATTTTCTCCTCCAATCCAGATGAACCTGACTGTCCTACACTGCCTTGACTGCCACACCGAGGTTCGACACATAAAACACGGGCACGTGTGAAAAACCTGTGTAGTACCTCGAGGTCAAGTCAGATCCCTGTGTTTGTTCGACAGGGAGCCTTACACTGCTGCTGCAGCAGGGGAGGCAAGCGGCCGTGCACGTCTCAAGGCCAAATGAGACCTGAGTCCCCATTGGCGGCTAAACCGGAATCCCAAGACCTTTGTCAGCATGAGCGAGCAAAGCTCAGGCTCTGGCCTCAGCACCAGACGTAACCTGAGAACCCGCGGACGACTGGGGAGGAATCCCCAGAGGCGCCTGGCAACTGGCACGGAGGCTGGACACTCCTAGGCCACAGAGCTGGTTTCTGGGGTCCCATTCATAACTCGAGAGGACCCCGCCAGAACTCGAGAAAAACCAGATGCTTCTCCCCTACAGGCATGGTGAGGCCCTTGTCTGCTGCGGCTTCTCGGGCGAAAACATCCCTTCCTTCTTGGACCTCGAATGGCTCATTCACCCCCTTGCTGTAACCCAAGATGTTCTCCGCCCCACCCGTCCCCACTCGAGAGGAACCCCGAGGGTCCTGCAGAGACTCAAGAGGAGGCCCGTTTGCCCCTGTTCAGCTCCAGATGAGGGTCCCTTTCCCTGCTTCCTCGGGAAAGGATTCCCTGCACTCTCTTCACATGCCAAAACGAGGCGCTCGGACCAGGAGAGTCAGGAGGAGCATCAGGGGTGTAGCCACCACTCCCCAAGACCCCCAAACACCTCCTTCATTCCAGATGAACCTGACTACCCTGCACTGCATCGACTGTCACCCCGAGGCTCGATGTCTGACACACTGGCACGTGTGACAACCCTGGTTTGTACATGTAGGGAAAGACACAGATTCCTGTCTCTGCTCGACGGGAAGACTGACACGGCTGCTGCAGCTGGGGAGGCAAGCGGCCATATACGTCCCCAGGCTAAATGAGACCTGACTCCACTGTGGGGGCTCCAGGGGAAGCCCAAGGCCTAAGTCAGAATGGCTAAGGAATGCTCAGGCTCTGGTCTCAGCACGAGACGTGGATTGAGTACCCGGCTACCACTGAGGTGGAATTCCCAAATGCTCCTTGCAAGTGGCACGGAAACTGGCCTCTCCTTAGGCCACAGGGGCGGTTCCCTGGGTTTCCCGTCGTAAATCCAGAGGACTCCGCTGGAAAATGAGAAAAACCAGAAGCTTCTCTGCTGTAGTTGGGCTGAGTCTCTTGTCCACTACTTTGTCTTGGGAGAACACACCCCTTCCCTCTTAGACCTCGAAAGGCTCCTTCTCACCCTTACTGTGACCCAAGAAGTTCCCCGCCCCACCCTTCTTCACTTGAGAAGAACCCGAAGGTCTTGTCGTGACTCAAGAGGAGCCCCGTTTGCCCCTACTCAGTTCCAGATGAGGGTCCCTTTCCCTGCTCCGTCGGAAATGGGTTCCCGGTGCTCCCCTCGCATCCCAGGAGGAGGCGTTCACACCAGGAAAGTCGGGAGGAACATCAGGGGTCAGGCCACCATTTTCCAAGACCCCCAAATGCCTATCCACTACATATTAACCTGATTTCCATGCACTGCCTCGACTGTCATCCCAGGGCTCAACGCCCGACACACTGGCACATGTAACAGCCCTGAGGTACCTGGAGGGAAAGCCTCATATCCCTGTGTCCACAGGATGGGAAGCGTGACAATACTGCTCGAGCTGGAGAGGCAAGTGGCCATTCATGTCTCCAAGCGAGACGTGGCCTGACTCCCCTGTGGGGGCTACAGGGAAACCCCAGGATCTAGGTCAGCAGGGGCGAGGATACCTCATGTTCTGTCCTCATCACCAGACGAGGACTGTGGAGCCGGCGACGACTGGGGAGGTATCCCCTGAGGCGCCTGGCAACTGGCATGGAGACTGGCCTCTCCTGAGGCCACAGGTTCGGGTCCCTGTGTTCCCCGTCGTAACTAGAGAGGACCCTGCCACAACTCTAGAAAAACCAGAAGCTTCTACCCTGCAGGCAGAATGAGGCCCTTGTCCACTGCATCGTCTCGGAGAAAATCACCCCTTCACTCTTGGACCTCAAAAAGGTCCTTCTCCCCGTTGCAGTGACCCAAGATGTTTCCTGCCCTACCCGTATCTACTCGAGAGGAAACCCAAGGGTCCCGCCATGATTCAAGAGGAGCCTTATTTGCCCCTGCTCAGCTTCAGATGAGGGTCCTTTTCCCTGCTCCATTGAGAAAGAGTTCCTGGTCGTCCTCTCGCACCTTAAGCAGAGGCGCTCACACCAGGAGAGTCGGGAGGAGCATCAGGGGTCGGGCCACAATTCCCTATGACCCCCAAATTCCTCCTCCATTCCAGATGAACCTGACGGCCCTGCACTGCCTCGACTGTCACCTCAAGGATTGACGCCCAACACACTGGCAAGTGTGACAGACCTGGGGAAACTCGAGGGCAAACACAGATACCTATGACCGCTCAAAGGGGAGCCTGACACTGCTGCTGGAGCTGGGGAGGCAAGAGGTCATGCAAGTCTCCAGGCGAGACGAGGCCTGACTCCCCTGTGGATGCTCCAGGGGAACCCCAAGATGTATGGTAGCACGGACGAGGAAAGCTCAGGCTCCGACCTCAGCACTAGACGAGGACTGAGGACGCAGGAACGACTGGGGAGGAAATACCAGAGGCGCATGGCAACTAGAAGGGAGACTGTTCTCTCCTGAAGCCACAGGGGTGGGTACCTGGGGTCCCCGTCGTAACTCGAGAGGACTGGCCGCAACTCGAGAAAAACCAGAAGCTTCTTTCCTGCAGGCGGTGTGAGGCCCTCGTTCACTGCGGTGTCTCGGGGGAAATCACCCCTTCCCTCTTGGACCTCGAAAGGGTCCTTCACACCCTGGGTGTGACCCAAGAATTTCCCTACCCCACCCGTCCTCACACGAGATGAACCCCGAGGGTCCTGCTGCGACTCAAGACAAGCCCCGTTTGCCCATGCTCAGTTCAAGATGAGGGTCCCTTTCCCTGCTACGTCTGGAAAGGTTTCCTGGTGCTCCTCTAGCATCCAAGGAAGAGGTACTCGCCCCAGGAAACTCGGAAGGAGCATCAGGGGTAGGGCCACCATTCTGAAGAACCCCGAATGCCTCGTCCATTCCAGATGAACCTGACTGCCCTGTACTGCGTCGACTGTCACCCCGAGGCTCGACGCCCAGCACACTGGCACGTGTTACAGCCCTGGGGTACCGGGAGTGCAAGCTACAGATCCCTGTGTTCGCACGACGGGGAGCCTGACACTGCTGCTGCAGCTGGGCAGGCAAGCGGCCATGCACATCTCCAGGCGAGACGAGGCCTGTCTCCTCTGTGGGGGCCCCAGGGGTACCCCAAGACCTAGGTCAGGACGGTCGAGGAAAGCTCAGGCTCCAGCCTCAGCACAAGATGAGGACTTAGCTACCAGCGACACTGGGGGAGGAATCCCCAAAGGTGCCTGCAACTGGCACGAAGACTGGCCTCTACTGAGGCCATAGGGGTGAGTCCCTGGGGTCCCCATCATAACTCGAGAGGACCCCGACACAACTTGAGAAAAACCAAAAGATTCTCCCCTGCAGGCGGGGTGAGGACCTTGTCTGCTGTGGCATCTCGGGGGAAATCATCCCTTCTCTATTGAAACGCAAAAGGGTCGTTCACTTTCTTGCTGTGACCCAAGAAGTTCCCCGTCCCACCCGTCCCCACTCGAGAGGACCACCAAGGGTCCCGCCAAGACTCAAAAGGAGCCCCGTTAACACCTGCTGAGCTCCAGAGGAGGGTCACATTCCTGCTCTGTAGGAAAATGGTTCCCAGAGATCCCCTCACATCCCAACAGGAGATGCTCGAACCAGGACAGTCAGGACGGGCATCAGGGGTCTTGCCACCATTCCCCTAGACCCCCAAATGCCTCGTTCACTTCACATGAAACTGACTGGCCTGTACTGCACCGACTGTCACCCCAAGGATCAACTTCCAACATACTTGCACCTATGACAGCCCTGGGGTACCTTGAGCAAAAGTCACATATCCCTGTGTCTGCTTGACGGCGAGCCTGAAACTGCTCCTGCAGCGGAGGAGACAACGTCCGTGCACGTCTCCAGGAGAGACGAGGCCTACCTCCCTGTGGGGGATCTAGGGGAATCCCAAGACCTATGTCAGCAAGGGCGAGGAAAGCTCAGGCACAGGCCTCAGTACCAGATGAGGACTGAGGACCTGCCGACGTCTGGGGAGGTTTCTCCAGAGGCGTCTGGCAACTGGCACGGAGACTGGCCTCTCCTGAGGCCACAGGGGCAGGTCCCTGGGGTCCCCGTCGTAACTCGAGAAACCTCACCGCAACTCGAGAAAAACCAGAAGCTTCTCCCTTGCAAGCGGGGTGAGGCCCCTTGTCCCCTGCAGCATCTCGGGGGAAATCACCCCTTACCTCTTTGACCTCAAAAGGCTCCTTCACATTCTTGCTGTGACCCAAGAAGTTCCCGCCCTTCCATTCCCCATTCGAGAGGAAACTTGATGGTCCTGCTGCGACTCAAGAGGAGCCCCGTTTGCCCCTGATCAGCTCCAGATGTTTGTCCCTTTCCTGCTCTGACAGGAAAGTGTTTCCAGCACTCTCCTCATATCCCAACAGGAGACACTCACACCAGGATAGTCGGGAGGAGCATCAGGGCTCTTGCGACCATTCCTCAAGACCCCAAATACCTCGTTCACTCCAGATGAACCTGACTGCCCTGCACTGCGTCGACTGTCACCCCGAGGCTCGAAGCCTGACACAGTGGCACGTGTGACAGCCCTGGGTAGTACCTCGAGGTCAAGTTACAGATCCCTGTGTCCGCTCGATGGGGATCCTTACACTGCTGCTGCAGATGGGGAGGCAAGCGGCCATGCATGTCTCGAGGCTAAACGAGACCAGACTCCCCTGTGGCGGCTAAACGAGAACCCCAAGAGTTTGTCAGCACGGGCGAGGAAATCTGAGGCTCTGGCCTCAGCACCAAACGAAACCCGAGGACCCACCGACGACTGAGGAGGAATCCCCAAAGGCGCCTGGCAACTGGCACAGAGACTGGACACTCCTGAAGCCCAAGGCTTGTTTCTGGGGTCCCCGTTGTAACTCGAGAGGACCCTGCCACAACTTGAGAAAAACCAGAGGCTTCTCCCCTGCAGGAGTGGTGAGGCCCTAGTCTGCTGTGGCTTCTCGGGTGAAATCACCCCTTCCCTCTTGACCTCGAATGGCTCATTTGCCCCCTTGCTCTGACCCAAGATATTCCCCACCCACCCATCTCCACTCGAGAGGAACCTCGAGTGTCCGGCTGAGACTCAAGAGGAGGCCCGTTTGCTCCTGTTCAGCTCCAGATGAGGGTCCTTTTCCCTGCTCCGTCGGGAAAGGGTTCCCATTACTCCCTTCACATCCCAAGAGGAGGCGCTCACACCAGGAGAGTCAGGAGGAGAATCAGTTGTCATGCCACCATTCCCCAAGACCCCCAAATGCCTAGTCCACTCCAGTGGACCCTGACTGCCCTGCACTGCCTCGATTGTCACCCCGACACTCGATGCCAGACACACTGTCATGTGTGACAGCCCTCGGGTACCTCGAGGGCAAGCCACAAATTCCTGTGTCTGCTCCATGGGAAGCCTGACACTCCTGCTGCAGCTGGGGAGGCAAGCGGCCGTGCACGTCTCCAGTCGAGAAGAGGCCTGTCTCCTCTGTGGGGACCTCAGGGGTACCCCAAGACATAGGTCAGGACGGTCGAGGAAAGCTCAGACTCCGGTCTCAGCACAAGACGAGGACTGAGCACCCGGCAATGGTGGGGGGGAAACCCCAGAAGGGCCTGGCAACTGGCACGGAGAATGGCCTCTCCTGAGGCCACAGGGGCGAGTCCCTGGGGTCCCTGTCGTAACTCGAGAAAAACAGGAAACTTCTTTCCTGCAGGCAGTGTGAGGCCCTTGTCCACTGTGGCTTCTCGGAGGAAATCACCCCTTCCCTTTTGGACCATGAAACGGTCTTTCACACTCTGGGTGTGACTCAAGAAGTTCCCCACCCCACCCATCCTTACACGAGATGAACCACGAGGGTCCTGCTGCAGCTCAAGAGAAGCACCGTTTGCCCATGCTCAGATCAAGATGAGGGTCCCTTTCCCTGCTACTTCTGGAAACGTTTCCCAGCACTCCTCTTGCATCCCAGGAAAAGGCACTCGCCCCAGGAAACTCGGGAGGAGTATCAGGGGTAGGGTCACCATTCCAAAGACCACCAAATGCCCAGTCCATTCCAGATGAACATGACTGCCCTGCACTGCCTAGACTGTCAGCCCGAGGCTCGATGCCCAACACATTGGCACGTGTGACAGCCCTGGGGTACCTCGAGGGCAAGCCACAGATCCCTGTATCCGCTCGACTGGAAGCCTGACACTGCTGCTGAAGCTGTGTAGGCAAGCAGCAGTGCACATCTCCAGGCGAGACGAGGCCTCACTCCCCTGTGGGGCTCCATGGGAAACCCAAGATTTCTGTCAGCATGGGCGAGGAAAGTTCAGGCTCAGGCCTCAGCACCAGATGAAGACTGAGGACCCGATGACGACTGGGGAGGATTCCCCAGAGGCGCCTGGCAACTGGCACAGAGACTGGCCTCTCCTGAGGCCACAGGGGCGGGTCCCTGGGGTCCCCGTCGTAACTCGAGAGGACTGGCCACAACACGAGAAAAACCAGAAGCTTCTTTCCTGCCGCCGGCGTGAGGCTCTTGTCCGCTGTGGTGTCTCAGGGGAAATCACCCCTTCCCTCTTGGACCTCAAAAGGGTCCTTCACACCCTGGGTGTGACCCAAGAATTTCCCTACCCCGCCCGTCCTCACACGAGATGAACCCCGAGGGTCCCACTGCGACTCAAGAGAAGCCCCATTTGCCCATGCTCAGCTCAAGATGAGGATCACTTTCCCTGCTATGTCTGGAAAGGTTTCCCGGCGCTCCTCTCGCATCTCAGGAAGAGGCGCTCGCCCCAGGAAACTCGGGAGGAGCATCAGGGGTAGGGCTACCATTCCGAAGACCCCCAAATTCCTCGTTCATTCCACATGAACTTGGCAGCTCTGTACTTCCTAGACTGTCAGCCCGAAGCTCAATGCCCCACACACTGGCACGTGTGACAGCCCTGGGGTCCTTCGAGGGCAAGCCAGAGATCCTTGTATCCACTCGACTAGAAGTCTTACACTTCTGGTGAAGCTGTGGAGGTCAGTGGCAGTGCACGTCTCCAGGCGAAAAAAGGCCTGTCTCCCCTGTGGTGGCTCTATGTGAACCCCAAGATTTATGTCAACATGTGCGAGGAAAGCTCAGATACTGGCCTCAGCACCAGACAAGGACTGAGGACCCGGAGATGACTGGGGAGGAATCCTCAGAGGCGCATGGCAACTGACACGGAGACTGGCCTCTCCTGAGGCCACAAGGGCGGGTCCATGGGCTCCTCATGGTAACTCGAGAAACCCCACCGCAACTCGAGAAAACCCAGAAGCTTCTTCCTTGCAAGCAGCGTGAAGCCCTTGTACCGTGCGGCATCTCGAGGGAAATCACCCCTTACCTCTTTGACCTCAAAAGGCTCCTTCACATTTTTGTTACGACCCAAAGGGTTTCTGCCCTATCAGTCCCCATTCGAGGGGAACCCGATGGTCCTGCTACGACTCAAGAGGAGACCCGTTTGCCCCTGCTCAGCTCCAGACATTTGTCCCTTTCCCTGCTCGTCGGTAAAGGGGTCCCGGCACTCCCCTCGAATCCCAAGAACAGCTGCTCACACCATGAGAGTCAGGAGGAGCATCAGGGTTCGGGCCACCGTTCCTCAAGGACCCCAAATGTCTCCTCCACTCCAGATGAACCTGACTGCTCTACACTGCCTCGACTATCACACCGAAGCTTGACGCTTGACACACTGGCACGTGTGACAGCTCTGAGTAGTACCTCGAGGTCTAGTAACAGATCCCTGTGTCCGCTCGACAGGGAGACTTACAGTGCTACTGCAGCTGGGGAGGCAAGCGGCCGTGAACGTCTCGAGGCTAAACGAGACCTGACTTCCCTGAGGGGGCTTCAGAGGAACCCCAAGACCTATGTCAGCATTCTCGAGGAAAGTTCAGGCTCGGACCTCAACCCCAGATGAAACCCGAGGACCCGCCGATGAGTTGGGGAGGAATCCCCTGTGGCGCCTGGAAACTGGCATGGAGACTGGACACTCCTGATTCCACAGCGCTGGTTTCTGGGGTTCCCATCATAACTCAAGAAAACCCCGCCGCAACTCGAGAAAAACCAGATGCTTCTCCCCTGCAGGCATGGTGAGGCCCTAGTCTGCTGCAACTTCTTAGGCGAAATCACCCCTTCCCTCTTGGACCTCGAATGGCTCATTCATCCCCTTGCTGTGACCCAAGAAATTCCCCGCCCCACCCTTCCCCAATTGAGAGGAACCCCGAGGGTCCAGCCGAGACTCAAAATTAGGCCCGTTTGCACCTGTTCAGCTCCAGATGAGTGTCCCTTTCCATGCTCCGTCAGGAAAGGGTTCCCTGCACTCCCCTCACATCCCAAGTGGAGGTGCTCGCACCAGGAGACTCAGAAGGAGCATCACGTGTCATTCTATCATTCCCCAAGACCCCCAAATGCCTAGTCCAATCTATTGGACCCTGACTGCCCTTCACTGCCTCGATTGTCACCCCGACAATCGACGCCAGACACACTGGCACGTGTGACAGCCCTCGGGTACCTCAAGGGCAAGCCACAGATTCCTGTGTCCACTCGACAGGAAGACTGACACTGATGCTGCAGCTGGGGAGGCAAGCGGCCATGCACGTCTCCAGGCGAGATGAGGCCTAACTTCCTGTGAGGGATCCAGGGGAAACTGAAGACCTATGTCAGCAAGGGCAAGGAAAGCTCAGGCTAAGGCCTCAGCACCAGACAAGGACTGAGGACCTGGTGACGACTGGGGAGGATTTTCCAGAGGTGACTAGCAACTGGCACGGAGACTGTCTTCGCCTGAGGCCACAGGGGTGGGTCCCTGGGGTCCCCATCGTAACTCGAGAAACCCTGCCACAACCTGAGAAAAACCAGAAGCTTCTCCCTTGAAAGCAGGGTGAGGCCCTTGTCCCCTGTGGCGTCTCGGGGAAGTCACCCCTTAACTCTTTGACCTCGAAAGGCTCCTTCACATTCATGCTGTGACCCAAGAAGTTATCGCCTTACCAGTCCTTATTTGAGAGGAACCCTGATGCTCCTGCTATGACTCAAAAGGAGCCCCGTTTACCCCTGCTAAGTCCAGATGTTTGTCCCTTTCCCTGGTCATCGGGAAAGGGGTCCTCGTACTCTCCTCCCATCCCAAGGACAGCCACTCGCACCATGAGAGTCAGGAGGAGCATCAGGGTTCGGGCCACCATTCCTCAAGACCCCAAAATGTCTCCTCCACTCCAGATGAACTTGACTGCCTTACACTTCCTCGACTGTCACACCGAGGCTCGACGCCTGACACACTGGCATGTGTGACAGCACTGGGTAGTACCTCGAGGTCCAGTCACAGATCCCTGTGTCCACTAGACAGGGAGACTTACACTGCTGCTGCAGCTGGAGAGGCAAGCGGCCGTGGACGTCTCGAGGCTAAACCAGACCTGACTCCCCTGTGGCAGCTAGACGAGAATCCCAAGACCTTTGTCAGCATTGGCGAGGAAATCTCAGGCTCCGGCCTCAGCACCAGATGAAACCTGAGGACCCGCCAACGACTGAGGTGGAATCTCCAGAGGCGCCTGGCAACTGGCACGGAGACTGGACACTCCTGAAGCCACAGGGCTGGTTTCTCGTGTTCCCATCGTAACTCACGAGGAAACTGCCACAACTTGAGAAAAACCAGATGCTTCTCCCCTGAAGGCATGGTGAGGCCCTTGTCTGCTGTGGCTTCTCGGGCAAAATCACCCCTTCCCTCTTGACCTCGAATGGCTCATTCACTCTCTTCCTGTGACCCAAGATGTTCCACACCACACCCGTCCCCACTTTAGAGGAACCCCAAGGGTCTGATCGAGACTCTAGAGGAGGCCCGTTTGCACCTGTTCAGCTCCAGAACAGGGTCCCTTTCCCTGCTCCATCGGGAAAGGGTACCTTGCACTCCCTTCACATCCTAAGAGGAGGCGCTCACACCAGGAGAGTCTGGAGGAGCATCAGGGGTCGGGCCAGCATGCCACAAGACCCCCAAATGCCACATCCACTCCAGCGGACCCAGAATGCCCTGCACTGCCTCGATTGTCACCCTGACACTCGACGCCAGACACACTGGCACGTGTGACAGCCCTCGAGAACCTTGAGGGCAAGCCACAAATTTTTGTGTCCCCTCGACAGGAAGCCTGACACTGCTGCTGCAGCTGGGAAGGCAAGTGGCCGTGCATGTCTCCTGGAGAGACGAGGACTGTCTCCTCTGTGGGGGCCTCAGGGATACCCCAAGACCTAGGTCAGGACGGTCGAGGAAAGCTCAGGCTCCGACCTCAGCAGAAGATGAAGACTGAGCACCTGGCGATGATTGGAGAGGAATCCTCAGAGCCGCCTGGCAGTTGGCACACAAATGGACAATCCTGAGGCCACAGGGCTGGTTTCTTGGGTCCTCGTCATAACTCGAGAGGACCCCGCCACAACTCGAGAAACACCAGATGCTTCTTCCCTGCAGGCGTTGTGAGATCCTTGTCTGCTGTGGCTTCTAGGGCGAAATCACAACTTCCCTCTTGGACCTCAAATGGCTCATTCACCCCTTTGGTGTGACTCAAGAAGTTCCCTGCCCCACACGTCCCCACTCAAGAGGAACCCCGATGGTCCTGCTGCGACTAAAGAGTAGCCCCGTGTGCCCCTGCTCAGCTCCAGATGATTGTCCCTTTCCCTGCTCCTTCGAGAAAGGGTTCCGGGCGCTCCCCTCGCATACCAAGTGGAGCTATTCCTACCAGAAGAGTCCGGAGGAGCATCAGGGTTCGGGCTACAATTCCCGAAGTCCCTCAATATCTCATCTACTCCAGATGAACCTGACTGCCCTGCCCAGTGTCGACTGTCACCCCAAGGCTCAAAGCCTGACACACTGGCACGTGTGACAGCCCTGGGTAGTACATCTAGGGCAAGACACAGATTCCTGTGTCCGCTCGACGGGAAGCCTGACACTGCTGCTGCAGCTGGGGAGGCAAGCGGCCGTATATGTCTCCAGGCTAAATGAGGACTGACTCCACTGTGGGGGCTCCAGGGGAACCCCAAGATCTAAATCAGCACGGTTGAGGAATGCTCAGGCTCTGGCCTCAGCACCAGATGAGGATAGAGGACCTGGCAACCACTGAGGAGGAATCCCCAGAGGCTTCTGGCAACTGGCACGGAAACTGGCCTCTCCTGAGGCTGCAGGGGCGGATCCCTGGAGCTATCACTGTAACTCTAGAGGACCCCTCCGTAACTCGAGAAAAACTGGAAGCTTCTCTGCTGGAGGTGGGCTGAGTCTCTTGAGTCTCTTGTCCACTGCCTTGTCTTGGGAGAACTCACCCCTTCCCTCTTGGGCCTCAAAAGGCTCCATCACACCCTTGCTGTGACCCAAGAAGTTCCCCGCCCCACCCTTCCCCACTCAAGAGGAACCCGAGGGTCCCGTCGTGACTCAAGAGGAGACCCGTTTGCCCCTGTTTAGCTCCAGATGAGGGTCCTTTTCCCTGCTCCGTCAGAAATGGGTTCCCAGCGCTCCCCTCGCATCCCAGGAGGAGGTGTTCACACCAGGAGAATCAGGAGGAGAATCAGGGCTCAGGCCACCATTCCCCAAGACCCCCAAATGCCTCATCCACTACAGAGGAAACTGACAGCCCTGCACTCCTTGACTGTAACCCCATGGCTCGACGCCCGACACACTGGCACGTGTGAAAGCCCTGGTGTATCTCGAGGGAAAGCCTCATATCCCTGTGTCCACAGGATGGGGAGCGAGACAATGCTGCTCAAGCTGGGGAGGCAAGTGGCCATGCACGTCTCCAAGTGAGACGAGGCCTGACTACCCTGTGGGGGCTACAGGGAAACCCCATGACCTAGGTCAGCACGGGAGAACAAAGCTCACGTTCTGTCCGCATCACCAGACGAGGACTGTGGACCCGACAATGACTGGGGAGGTATCCCTGAGGCGCCTGGAAACTGGCACGGAGACTGGCCTCTGCTGAGGCCACAGCCTCGGGTCCCTGTGGTCCCTGTCGTAACTAGAGAGGACTCTGCCACAACTCGATAAAAACCAGAAGCTTCTACCTTGCAGGCGAAGTGAGGCCCTTGTCTGCTGCGTCATCTCGGGGGAAATCACCCGTTCCCTATTGGACCTCAAAAGGCTCCTTCTCCCCCTTGCAGTGACCCAAGATGTTCCCCGCCCTACCCATCCCCACTCGAGAGGAACCCCAAGGGTCCTGCCTCGATTGAATAGGAGCCTTATATGCCCCTGCTCAGCTTCAGATGAGGGTCCCTTTCCCTGCTCCATCGACAAAGGGTTCCTGGTCCTCCCCTCCTACCTGAAGCAGAGGTGCTCACACCAGGAGAGTAGGGAAGAGCATCAGGGTTCTGGCCACTGTTCCCCAAGACCCCCAAATACCTCGTTCACTCCAGATGAACCTGACTGACTTGCACTGTGTCGACTGTAACCCCGGGGCTTGATGCCCGATACACTAGCACGTGTGACAACACTTTGAACCTTGAAGACAAGCCACATATCCCTGCGTCCGCTCAACATGGAGCCTGACACTGCTGCTGCAGCTGGTCAGGCAAGTAGCTGTGCACGTGTACAGGCGAGACGAGGCCTGTCTCCTCTGTAGGGGCCTTAGGGGTACCCCAAGACCTAGGTCAGGACCGTCGAGGAAAGCTCAGGCTCCGGCCTCTGCACAAGTCGAGGACTGAGCACCCTGAGACGATTGGGGAGGAATCCCCAGAGGCGCCTGGCAACTGGCACGGAGACTGGCCTCTTTTGAGGCCACAGGGGCGAGTCCCTGGGGTCCCCATCGGAACTCGAGAAGACCCCACCACAACTTGAGAAAAACCAAAAGATTCTCCCCTGCAAGCGGGGTGAGGAGCTTATCTGCTGTGGTATCTTGGGAAAAATCACCTCTTCTCTATTGGAACTCAAAAGGGTCCTTCATCTTCTTGCTGTGACCGAAGAAGTTCCCCGTCACACCCGTCTCCACTAAAGAGGAACACTGAGGGTCCTGCCAAAAATGAAAAGAAGCCCCGTTCTCCCCTGCTGAGCTCCAGATGAGGGTCCCTTTCCTGCTCTGTCGGGAAAGGGTTTCCAGCGTTCCCTTCATATCCCAAAATGAGACAATTGCATCAGGACAGTCGGAAGGAGCATCAGGGGTCTTGTCACCATTCCCCAAGACCCTCAAATATCTCATTCACTCCAGAGGAACCTGAGTGCCCTGCACTTCGTCGACTGTCACCCCGAGGCTCGAAGCCTGTCACACTGGCACGTGTGACAATCCTGGGTAGTACCTCGAGGTCAAGTCACAGATCCCTGTGTCCACTTGACAGGGAGCCTTACACTGCTGCTGCAGCTTCGGAGGCAAGTGGCAGTGCAAGTCTCCAGGCGAGACGAGGCCTGACTCCTCTGTGGGGGCTCCATGGGAACCCCAAAATTTATGTCAGCATGGGCGAGGAAAGCTCAGGTACCAACTTCACCACCAGACGAGGACTGAGGACCCAGCGATGACTGGGGAGGAATCATGAAAGGCACATGGCAACTGGCACGGAGACGGGCCTCTCTTGAGGCCACAGCGACGGGTCCATGGGCTCCCCATCGTAACTTGAGAAACTCCGCCTCAACTCGAGAAAAACCAGAAGGTTCTCCTTTGCAAGTGGGGTGAAGCCTTTGTACATTTCAGCGTCTCAGGGGAATTCACCCCTTACCTCTTTGATCTCGAAAGGCTCCTTCACATTCTTGCTGTGACCCAAGAAGTTCCCGCCCCACCAGTCCCCATTTGAGAGGAACCCCAATGGTCCTGCTGTGACTCAAGAAGAGCCCCGTTTGCCCCTGCTCAGCTACAGGTGTTTGTCCGTTTCCCTGGTCATCGGGAAATGGGTCCCTGCGCTCCTGTCGCATCCCAAGAACAGCCACTCGCACCATGAGAGTCGGGAGGAGCATCAGAGTTCGGGCCACCATTCCTCAAGATCCCCAAATGTCTCCTGCACTCCAGATGAACCTGACTGCCCTACACTGCCTCGACTGTCACTCCGAGACTCGACACTTGACACTGGCATGTGTGACAGCCCTGGGTAGTACCTCGTGGTCAAGTCACAGATACCTGTGTCAGTTTGATGGGGAGACTTACACTGCTGCTGCAGCTGGGGAGGCAAGCGGCTGTGCACCTCTCGAGGCTAAATGAGACCTGACTCCCCTCTGGGGGCTTCAGAGGAACCCCAAGACCTATGTCAGCATTGGCGAGGAGAGCTCAGGCTCTGGCCTCAGCACCAGACGAAACCCGAGGACCTGCCGATGACTGGGGAGGATTCCCCAGAGGTGCCTGGCAACTGACACGGAGACTGGACACTCCTGATTCCACAGGGCTGGTTTCTGGGGTAACCATCGTAACTCGAGAGGACCCCACTGAAACTCGAGAAAAAACAGATACTTCTCCCCTGCAGGCTTTGTGAGGCCCTTGTCTGCTCTGGCTTCTCGGGTGAAATCATCCCTTCCCTCTTGGACCTCGAATGGCTCATTCATCCCCTTGCTGGGAACCAAGAAGTTCTTCGCCCCACCCGTTCCCACTCGAGAGGAACCCCGAGGGTCCCTCCAAGACTCAAGAGGAGGCCGGTTTGCCCCTGTTCAGCTCCAGATGAGAGTCACTTTTCCTGCTCCGTCGGGAAAGGTTTCCCTGCACTCCCTTCACATCCCAAGAGGAGGTGCTCGCACCAGGAGAGTCAGGAGGAGCATCAAGGGTCATGGCACCATTCCCCAAGACCCTCACATGCCTAGTCCACTCCAGTGGACCCTGACTGCCTGCACTGCCTCGATTGTCACCCCGACACTCGACGCCAGACACACTGGCACGTGTGACAGCCCTCCGGTACCTTGAGGGCAAGCCACAGATTCCTGTGTCCGCTCGACGGGAAGCCTGACACTGCTTCTACAGCTGGAGAGGCAAGCAGCAGTGCACGTCTCCAGGCGAGACGAGGCCTTTCTCCTCTGTGGGGGCCCCAGGGGTACACCAAGACCTAGGTCAGGACGATCGAGAAAAGCTCAGGCTCCGGCCTCAGCACCAGATGAGGACTGAGAACCCCGTGACGATGGGGGAGGAATCCTTAGAGGCGCCTGCAACTGGCACAGAGACTGGCCTCTCCTGAGGCCTCAGGGGCGAGTCCCTGTGGTCCCCGTTGTAACTCGAGAGGACACCGCCACCACTTGAGAAAAACCAAAAGATTCTCCCCTACAGGCGGAGTGTTGACCTTGTCCACAGTGGCATCTCAGCGGAAATCACCCCTTCTCTCTTGAACCTTAAAAGGGTCGTTCACCTTCTTGCTGTGACCCAAGAAGTTCCCCGTCCCATTTGTCCCCACTTGAGAGGAACACCGAGGGTCCCGCCAAGATGCAAAAGGAGCCCCGTTAGCCCCTGCTGAGCTCCAGATGAGGGTCCATTTCCCTGATCTGTTTGGAAATGGTTCCCAGGGTTCCCCTCACAATCCAAAAAGCGACGCTCGCACCAGGACAGTCCAGAGAGAATCAGGGGTCTTGCCACCACTCCCTTAGACACCCAAATGCATCATTCACTCCAGATGAAACTGACTGGCCTGCACTGTAACAATTGTTACCCCAAAAATCAACGCCCAACTCACTGGCACGTATGAGCAAAAGCCACATATCCCTGTGTGTGCTCAACGGGAAGCCTGACACTGCTGCTGCAGCTGGGGCAGCAAGCAGCCTTGCATGGCTCCAGGCAAGACGAGGCCTGTCTCCTCTATGGGGGATCCAGGAAAACCCTGAACCTATGTCAGCACGGGCAAGGAAAGCTCAGGCTCAGGCCTCAGCCCCAGACGAGGACTGAGGACCAGGCGACGACTGGGGAGGATTCTCCAGAGGCGCCTGGCAAGTAGCAAGGAGGCTGGCCTCTCCTGAGGCCACAGGGCTGGGTCCCTGGGGTCCCCATCGTAATTCGAGAGGACTGGCCGAAACTGGAGAAAAACCAGAAGCTTCTTTCCTGCAGGCGGTGTGAGGCCCTCGTTCACAGCGGTATCTCAGGGGAAATCACCCCCTCCCTCTTGGACCTCAAAAGGGTCCTTCACACCCTGGGTGTGACCCAAGAATTTCCCTACCCCGCCCGTCCTCACACGCGATGAACCCCGAGGGTCCTGCTGCGACTCAAGAGAAGCCCGGTTTGCCCATGCTCAACTCAAGATGAGTGTTGCTTTGCCTGCTACGTCTGGAAAGCTTACCCAGCGCTCCTCTTCATCCCAGGAAGAGGTGCTTCCTCCAGGAAACTCAGGAGGAGCATCAGGGGTAGGGCCACCATTCCGAAGACCCCCAAATGCCTCGTCCATACCAGATGAACCTGACTGCCCTGCACTGCCTAGCCTGTCAGCCTGAGGCTCAATGCTCGATACACTGGCACGTGTGACAGCCCTGTGGTACCTCGAGGGCAAGCCACAGATCCCTGTATCTGCTCGAATGGAAGCCTGACACTGTTGGTGAAGCTGTGGAGGTAAGCGGCAGTGTACGTCTCCAAGCAAGACGAGGCCTGACTCCCCTGTGAGGGCTCCATGGGAACCCCAAGATTTATGTATGCATGGGCGAGGAAAGCTCAGGCACCGGCCTCAGCACCACATGACGACTGAGGACCTGGTGATGTTTGTCGAGGAATCCCCAAAGGCGCATGACAACTGGCACGGAGACTGGCATCTCCTGAGGCCACAGGGTCGAGTTCATGGGCTCCCCGTCGTAACTCGAGAAACCCCGCCGCAAGTCCAAAAAACCAGAAGCTTCTCTCTTGCAAATGGAGTGAGGCCCTTGTCCCCTGAGGCTTCTCGGGGGAAATCACCTCTTACCTCTTTGACCTCGAAAGGCTCATTCACATTCTTGCTGTGACCCAATAAGTTCCCGCCCTACCAGTCCCCATTCGACAGGAACCCCGAGGGTCCTGCTGTAACTCAGGAGGTGCCCCGTTTGCCCCTGCTCTGCTCCGCTCCAGATGTTTGTTTTTCCTGTTCGTCGGGAAAGAAGTCCCTGCACTCCGGTCGCATCCCAAGAACAGCCGCTCAGACCATGAGAGTTGGGAGGAGCATAAGGGTTTAGGGGTCTTGGGGAATGGTGGCAAGACCCCTGATGCTCCTCTTGACTGTCCTGGTGCGAGTGTCTCCTGTTGGGATGTGAGGGGAGCGCTGGGAACCCTTTCCAGACAGAGCAGGAAGGGGACTCTCATCTGGAGCTCAACAGGGGAGAACGGGGCTCCTTTTCATTCTTGGCGGGACCCTCTGTGTTCCTCTCGAGTGGGGACAGGTGGGGCAGGGAACTTCTTGTGTCACAGCAAGAAAGAGAACGACCCTTTTGAGGTCCAAGAGAGAAGGGTTGATTTTCCCCGAGACACCACAGCGGACAAGGTCCTCACCCCGCTTTCAAGGGAGAATCTTTTGGTTTTCCTCAAGTTGTGGTGGCGTCCTCTCGAGTTATGACAGGGACCCCAGGGACTCATCCCTGTGGCCTCAGGAGAGGCCAGTTTCCCTGTCAGTTGCCAGGCGCCTCTGGATATTCCTCCCCAATCGTCTCAGGGTGCTCAGTCCTCGACTTGTGCTGAGGTCGGAGCCTGAGCTTTCCTCGACAGTCCTGCACTAGGTCTTGGGATATGCCTGAGGCCCTCACAGAGGAGTCAGGCTTCGTCTCGCCTGGACACGTGCACGGCTACTTGCCTGACCACCTGCAGCAGCAGTGTCAGGCTCCATGTCGAGTGGACACAGGGTTCTGTGGCTTGCCCTCAAGGTCCAAAGTGCTTTCACACATGCCAGTGTGTCAGGCGTCGAGCCTCTTGGTGACAGTCAAAGCAGTGCAGGGCAGTCAGCTTCATCTGCAGTGGACAAGGCATTTGGATGGTCTTGCGGAATGGTGGCCCATTCCCTAATGCTCCTCCTGACTTTCCTGGTGCAAGCACGTCTTCTTGGAATACGAGGGAAGCCCCAGGAAACCTTTCCATAAAAAGCAGAAAAGGGGTCCATCATCTGGACCTTAGCAGGGGCAAACGGGGCTCCTCTTGAGTCGAAGCGGGTCCCTCGGGGTTCCTCTCGAGTGGGGACGGGTGGGGCGGGGAACTTCTTGGGTCACAGTAAGGAGGTGAGTGAGCCATTCGAGGTCTAATAGGGAAGGGGTGATTTCGCCTGAGAAGCCACAGCAGAAAAGGTCCTCACCACGCCTGCAGGGGAGAAGCATCTGGATTTTCTCGAGTTGAGGTGGGGTCCTCTCGAGTTATGCCGGGGAACCCAGAAACCAGCCCTGGGGCCTCAGGAGTGTCAATTCTCTGTGCCAGTTGCCAGGCGCCTCTGGGGATTCCTTTCCAGTCATCGGCGGGTTCTCGGGTTTCGTCTGGTTCTGAGGACGAAGCCTGAGCTTTCCTAGCCAATGCTGACATAGGTCTCGGGGTTCCCATGGAGCCCCCACAGGGGAGTCAGGCCTCGTCTCGCCTGGAGACGTGCAGTGCCGCTTGCCTCCACAGCTTCAACAACAGTGTCAGGCTTCCCATCGAGCGGATACAGGGATCTGTGGCTTGCCCTCGAGGTACCACAGGGCTGTCACACGTGCCAGTTTGTCGGGCATAGAGCCTCGGGTTGACAGTCTAGGCAGTGCAGGGCAGTCAGGTTCATCTGGAATGGACGAGGCACTTGGGGGTCTTCGGAATGGTGGCCCTACCCCTGAAGCTTCTCTCGAATTTCCTGGAGCTAGTGCCTCTTCCTGGGATGCGAGAGGAGCGTGGGGAAACCTTTCCATACGTAGCAGGCAAAGGGACCCTCATCTTGAGCTGAGCATCGGCAAACCGGGCTTCTCTTGAGTTGCAGCGGGACCCTCGGGGTTCATCTCGTGTGGGGACGGGTGGGGCAGGAAACTGCTGGAGTCACACCCAGAGTGCGTAGGACCCTTTCCAGGTCCAAGAGGGAAGGGGTGATTTCACCGGAGATGCCACAGCGGACAAGGGCCTCACACCGCCTGCATGAAAGAAGCTTCTTTTATTTCTCGAGTTGCAGCCGGTCCTCTCGAGTTATGATGGGGACCCCAGGGACCCGCCCTTGTGGCCTCAGGAGAGGCCAGTCTCTGTGCCAGTTGCCAGGCACCTCTGGAGAATCCTCCCCAGTCATCGCCAGGTCCTCAGCCCTCGTCTAGTGCTGAGGCCTGAGCCTGAGCTTTCCTCGCCCGTGGTGACATAAGTCTTGGGGTTCCCCTGGATCCCCTTCAGAGGAGACAGGCCTCGTCTCGCCTGGAGATGTGCACGGCTGCTTGCCTCCCCAGCTGTAGCAACAGGGTCAGGCTTCCCATCAAGCAGACACAGGAATCTGTGGCTTGACCTCGAGGTACCCAAGGGCTGTCACACGTGCCAGTGTGTCTGGTGTCAAGTGTTGGGGTGACAATCGAAGCAGTGCAGGGCAGTCAGGGTTCGCTGGAGTAGACTAGGCATTTGGGAGTCTTGGGGAATGGTGGCATGACCCCTGATGCTCCTCCTGACTCTCCTGGTATGAACTCCTCTTCTTGGGATGTGAAGGGAATGCAGGGAAACCTTTCCCAATGGAGCAGGGAAAGGGACCCTCATCTGGAGCTGAACAGGGGCAAACGAGCCTCCTCTTGAGTCTCGGTGGGACCCTCAGAGTTCCTTTCGTGTGAGGACGGGTGTGGCGGGGAACTTCTTGGGTCACAGCAAGAGGGTGAATGATCCATTCGAGGTCCAAGAGGGAAGGGGTAATTTCGCCCGAGAAGCCACAGAAGACAAGGGCCTCACCCTGCCTGCAGGGGAGAAGCAACTGGTTTTTCTCGAGTTGCGGCAGGGTCCTCTCGAGTTATGACGAGGACCCCAGGAACCAACACTGTGGCCTCAGGAGTGTCCAGTCTCGGTGCCAGTTGCCAGGCGCATCTGGGGATTTTACCCTAGTCATCGGCAGGTCCTCGGGTTTCGTCTGGTGCTGAAGCCGGAGCCTGAGTTTCTTCACCAATGCTGATATAGGTCTTGGGGTTCCTCTTAAGCCCCCGAGGGGAGTCAGGTCTCCTTTAGCCTCAAGACGTTCATGGCCGCTTGCCTCCCCATCTGCAGCAGCAGTGTTAGGCTCCCCATTGAGCGCACACAGGGATATGTGACTTGACCTCGAGATACTACCCAGGGCTCTCAAACGTGCCAGTGTGTTGGCAGTTGAGCCTCGGGGTGACAGTCGAGGCAGTGTAGGGCAGTCAGGTTCATCTGGAGTGAACGAGGTATTTGGTGGTCTTGGGGAATGGTGGCAAGACTCCTGATGATCCTTCCAACTGTCCTGGTGTGAGTGTCTCATGTTTGGATGTGAGGGAAGCGCTGGGAACCCTTTCCAGGTAGAGCAGAAAAGGGACCCTCATCTGGAGCTCAGCAGGGGAGAACGGGGCTCCTTTTCCTTCTTGGCGGGACCCTCGATTTTCCTCTCAAGTGGGGACGGTTAGGGTGGGGAACTTCTTGGATCACAGCAAGAAGGTGAACGACCCCTTTGAGATCCAAGAAGAAAGGGGTGATTTTCTCAGAGACGCCACAGCGGACAAGGTCCTCACCCCGCTAGCAGGGGAGAATCTTTTGGTTTTTCTCAAGATGTGGCGGGATCCTCTCGAGTTTTGATGGGACGCCAGGGACTCGCCGCTGTGGCCTCAGGAGAGGCAAGTCTCTGTGCCAGTTGCGAGGCCCCTATGGGGATTCTTCCCCAATCGTATCAGGTTGCTCAGTCCTCGACTTGTGTTGAGGCAGGAGTCTGAGCTTTCCTCGACAGTCCTGATCTAGGTCTTGGGGTACTCCTGTTGCCCCCACTGAGGAGACAGGCCTCTTATCACCTGGACAGGGCAACGGCTACTTGTCTGAGCAGCTGGAGCAGCAGTGTCAGGCTCCATGACGAGTGGACACAGTGATCTGTGACTTGCCCTCGAAGTCCAAGGTGCTGTCACACGTGCCAGTGTGTCAGGCGTCAAGCCTCGGGGTGACAGTCAAGGCAGTGCAGGGCAGTCAGGTTCATCTGCAGTGGACAAGGCATTTGGGGTAATTGGGGAATGGTGGCACAATCCCTGATGCTCCTCCCGACTTTCTTGGTGCGAGCACCTTCTCTAGGGATAAGAGGGAAGTCCCAGGAAACATTTCCCTAAGGACCAAGAAAAGGGAACATCATCTGGAGCTCAGCAGGAGCAAACGGGGCTCCTCTAGAGTCGCAGCGGGTCCCTTGGAGTTCCCCTTGAGTTGAGACGGGTGGGGCGGGGAACTTCTTAGGTCACAGCAAGGAGGTGAAGGAGCCCTTCGAGGTCCAAGAGGGAAGGGGTGATTTTCCCCAAGACACCGCAACAGATAAGGGCCACATCTCGCTTGCAAGGGAGAAGCATCTGGTTTTCCTCGAGTTGCGGCGGGGTTTCTCGAGTTACGACGAGGATCCCATGGACCCGCCCCTGTGGCCTCAGGAGAGGCCAGTCTCCGTGCAGTTGGGCGACGCACCTTTGGGGATTCCTCCCCAATCATCGCTGGGTTCTCAGTACTCGTCTGGTGCTGAAGCCGGTACCTGAGCCTCCTTCGCCCATGCTGACATAAATCTTGGATTTCCCATGGAGTCCCCACAGGGGAGTCAGGCCTCATCTCACCTAAAGACGTGCACTAGCGCTTGCTCCGCTGCTGCAGCAGCAGTGTAAGTCTCCCTGTCTAGTGGACACAGGGATCTGTGACTTGACCTCTTGGTCCTACCCAGGACTGTCAGACGTGTCAGTGTGTCAGGCTTTGAGCCTCAGGTTGACAGTCGACGAAGTGCATGGCAGTCAGGTTCATCTGGAGTGAACGAGGTACTTGGGGGTCCTGGGGAATTGTGGCAAGACCCCTGATGCTTCTCCCGACTGTCCTGGTGCGAGTGTCTCCTTTTGGGATATAAGGGGAACGCTGGTAACCATTCTAGACAGAGCAGGAAAGGGACACTCATTTGGAGCTCAGCAGGGGAGAACGGGGCTCCTGTTCCTTCTTGGCAGACCCTCCGTGTTCCTCTCGAGTGGGGACGGTTGGGGCGGGGAAATTCTTGGATCACAGTAAGAAGGTGAACGACCCCTTTGAGATCCAAAAAGGAAGGTGTGATTTTTTCAGAGATGCCACAAGGGACAAGGTCCTCACCCCGCTAGCAGGAGAGAATCTTTTGGTTTCTCTCAAGATGTGACGGGATCCTCTCGAGTTTTGACGGGACCTCAGGGACTCGCCGCTGTGGCCTCAGGAGAATCAAGTCTTCATGCCATTTGCGAGACCCCTCTAGGGATTCCTCCCCAGTCGTCTCAGGTTGCTCAGTTCTCGACTTGTATTGAGGCAGGAGCCTTAGCTTTCCTCGTCAGTCCTGATCTAGGTCTTGGGATACCCCTGTTTCCCCCACAGAGGAGACAGGCCTCATCTCACCTGGACAGGGCAATGGCTATTTGTCTGAGCAGCTGTAGCAGCAGTGTCAGGCTCCATGTCAAGCGGACACAGTGATCTGTGACTTGCCCTCGAAGTCCAAGGTGCTGTCACACGTGCCAATGTGTCAGGCGTCGAGCCTCGGGGTGACAGTCAAGGCAGTGCATGGCAGTCAGGTTCATCTGCAGTGGACAAGGCATTTGGGGTAATTGGGGAATGGTGATACAACCCTTGATGCTCCTCCTGACTTTCCTGGTGGGAGCACCTCCTCTAGGGATGAGGGAATTTCCAGGAAACATTTCCCTAAAGAGGAGAAAAAGGGACCATCATCTGGAGCATTGCAGGGGCAAACGAGGCTCCTTCCGAGTCTCAGTGGGTCCCTTGGGGTTCCTCTCGAGTTGAAATTTGTGTTGCGGGGAACTTCTTGTGACAAGACAGCAAGGGGGTGAAGGAGCCCTCCGAGGTCAAAGATGGAAGGGATGACTTCCCCGGTGACGCCGCAGTGGATAATGGCCTCATCCCACTTGCAAGGGAGAAGCTTCTCGATTTTCTCGAGATGTGGCACGTTTCTCGATTGACGACGGGGAGACCATGGACCCACCACTGTGGCCTCAGGAGAGGCCATTCTCCGTGCTAGTTCACATGCGCCTCTGGGGAATCCTACCCAGTCATCACAGGGTCCTCAGTCTTCGTCTGGTGCTGAAGCCGGTACCTGAGCTTTCCATGCCCATGCTGACATAAATCTTCGGGTCCTCATTGTGCCCCCACAGGGGAGTCAGGCCTCGTCTCACTTGGACACGTTCACTGCCGCTTGCCTCCCCAGCTTCACCAGCCATGTAAGGCTCCCCGTTGAGTGGACACAGGGATCTGTGATTTGACCTCGAGGTACTACCCAGGACTGTCACACGTGTCAGTGTGTCAGGCTTCGAGCTTCGGGTTGACAGTCGACGCAGTGCATGGCAGTCAGGTTCATCTGGAGTGAACGAGGTACTTGGGGGTCTTGGGGAATTGTGGCAAGACCCCCTGATGCTCCTCCCAACTGTCCTGTTGCGAGTGTCTCCTGTTGGGATATGAAGGAAGCGCTGTGAACCCTTTCCCGAAAGAGCAGGAAAGGGACCCTCATCGGGAGGTCAGTAGGGGATAACGGGGCTCATTTTATTCTTTGCGGTAGCCTCGATGTTCCTCTCGAGTGTGGACCAGTGGGGCGGGGAACTTTTTGGGTCATAGCAAGAAGCTGAACGACCTTTTTGAGGTCCAAATGGAAGGTGTTATTTCTTAACAGACGCCACAGTGGAGAAGGTCCTCGCCCCGCTTGCAGAGGAGAATCTTTTGGTTTTACTCATGTGGTGGCGGGGTCCTCTCGATTTACGACAGGACCCCAGGAACTCGCCCCTGTGGCCTCAGGAGAGGCCAGTCTCCGTGCTAGTTGCCAGGTGATTCCTCCCCAGTCATCGCCGGGTCCTCAGTTTTCATCTGGTGCTGAATCTGGTACCTGAGCTTTCCACGCCCATGCTGACATAAATCTTGGGGTTCCAATGGAGCCCCCACAGGGGACTCAGGCCTCGTCTAGCCTGGAGACGTGCACTGCTGATTGCCTCTGCAGCTGCAGCAGCAGTGTAAGGCTCCCCATCAAGTGGACACAAGGATCTGTGACTTGACCTCGAAGTACTACTCAGGGCTGTCACACATGCCAGTGTTTCGGAGTCAAGCCTCGGGGTGACAGTTGAGTCAGTGCAGAGCAGTCAGGTTCTTCTGGAGTGGACGAGGCATTTGGGGGTCTTAAGGAATTGTGGCCCGATCCCTGATGTTACCCCCGACTCTCAAGTTTGGAGCACCTACTCTTGGGATGCGAGGGGAACACCGGGAAACCTTGCCTGATGGAACAGGGAAAGGGACCCTCATCTGGAGCTGAGCAGGGAAAAAAGGGGCTCCCCTTGAGTCCCGGTAGGAACCTAAGGGTTCTTCTCGAGTGGGGACGGGTGGGGCGGGGACTTTTTGGGACCCAGCAAGGGTGTAGAAGAGCCGTTCCAGGTCCAAGAGGGAAGGGGTGATTTCCCTCGAGACGCCACCGCGGACAAGGTCCTCACACACCTGCATGGGAGAAGGTTGTGGTTTTTATCAAGTTTCGGCGGGGTTTCTTGAGTTACGAAGGGGAGCCCATGGACCAGCCCCTGTGGACTCAGGAGAGTCCAGACTCCGTGCCAGTTGCCATGCGCCTTTGGGGATTCCTCCTCAGTCATCGCCGGGTCCTCATTCCTCGTCTGGTGCTGAAGCCAGTACCTGAGCTTTCCTCGCCCATGCTGACATAAATCTTGGGGATCCCATGGTGCCACCACAGGTGAGTCAGGCCTCGTCTCTCCTGGACTCCAGAGCTGCAGCAGCAGTGTAAGACTCCCCATCGAGTGGACACAGGGACCTGTGACTTCACCTCGAGGTACTAACCAGGGCTGACACACGTGCCAGTGTGTCGGGATCGAGCCTGGGGGTGAAAGCTGAGTCAGTGAAGGGCAGTCAGTTTCATCTGGAGAGAACGAGGTATTTGGGGGTCTTGGGTTATGGTGGCAAGACCCCTGATGCTCCTCCCGACTGTCCTGGTGCGAGTGTCTCCTGTTGGGATGTCAGGGGAGCGCTGGAAATCCTTTCCTGACAGACCAGGAAATGGACCCTCATCTGGAGCTCAGCAGGGGAGATCGGGGCTCCTTTTCATTCTTGGTGGGACTCTCGGTGTTCATCTCAAATAGGGATGGTTGGGGCGGGGAACTTCTTGGGTCACAGCAAGAAGGTGAACGACCCTTTTGAGGTCCAAGAGAGAAGGGGTGATTTCCCCTGAGATGCCAATGCGGACAAGGTCCTCACCCCGCTTCCAGGGGAGAAACTTTTGTTTTTCCTCAAGTTGTGGCGGGGTCCTCTCGAGTTAAGACGGGGACCCAGGGACTCGCCCCTGTGGCCTCAGCAGAGGACAGTCTCCGTGCCAGTTGCCAGGCGCCTCTGGGGATTCCTCCCCAATCGTCTCTGGGTGCTCAGTCCTCGACTAGTGCAGAGGCTGGAGTCTGAGCTTTCCTCGACCGTGCTGTCCTAGGTCTTGGGGTACCCCTGAGGCTCCCAGAGAAGAGACAGGCCTCATCTCGCCTGTACACGTGCACAGCTACTTGCCTGACCAGCTGCAGCAGCAGTGTCAGGCACTATGTCGGGCGGACACAGGGATCTGTGGATTGCCCTCAAGGTCTTACCCAGGGCTGCCAAAAGTGCCAGTGTGTCGGGCATCGAGCCTCGAGGTGACAGTCACGGCAGTGCAGGGCAGTCAGGTTCATCTGCAGTGGACAAGGCATTTGGGGGTCTTGGGGAATGGTGGCCCAACCCCTGATGCTCCTGCCGACATTCCTGGTGCGAGCTCCTCCTCTTGCGATGCAAGGGAAGCCCCAGGAAACCTTTCCCTAAAGAGGAGGAAAAGGGACCATGATCTGGAGATTAGCAGGGGCAAACGGGGCTCCTCTTGAGTCGCAACCGGTCCCTTGGGGTTCCTCTGGAGTTGAGAAGGGTGGTGCGGAAAACTTCTTGTGAGACAGCAAGGGGGTGTAGGAGCCCTTCGAGGTTTAAGAGAGAAGGGTTGATTTCCCCTGAGATGCGGCAGCGGATAAGGGCCTCACCCCGCTTTCAAGGGAGTAACTTCTGGTTTTTCTCGAGTTGGGGTGGGGTTTTTCCAGTTAGAACGGGTAGCCCATGAACCTGTCCCTGTGGCCTCAGGAGAGGCCAGTCTCCGTGCTAGTTGCCCTTTGGGGATTCCTCCCCAGTCATCGATGGGTCCTCATTCCTCGTCTGATGCTGAAGCCGGTACCTGAGCTTTCCACGCCCATGCTGACATAAATCTTGGGGTTCGCATGGAGCCCCCACAGGGAAGTCAGGCCTTGTCTGGCCTGGACACGTTCACTGCCGCTTGTCTCCCCAGCTGTAGCAGCCGTGTAAGGCTCCCCGTCGAGTGGACACAGGGATCTGTTACTTGACCTCGAGGTACTACCCAGGGCTGTCACACGTGCCAGTGTGTGAGGCTTCGAGCCTCGGGGTGACAGTCGACATAGTGCTGAGCAGTTAGGTTCATCTGGAGTCAAGGAGGTATTTGGTGGTCTTGGGGAATGATGGCATGACCTCTGATGCTCCTCTCGACTGTCCTGGTGTGAGTGTCTCCTGTTGGGAAAAGAGGGGAGCGCTGGGAACCGTTCCAGACAGAGCAGGAAAGGGACACTCCTCTGGAGCTCTGCAGGGGAGAACGGGGCTCCTTTTCATTCTTGGCTGGATCCTAGGTGTTCCTCTCGCGTGGGCACAGTTGGGGCAGGGAACTTCTTGGGTCACAGCAAAAAGGTGAATGACTCCTTTGAGATCCAAGAAGAAAGGGGTGATTTTTTCAGAGATGCCACAGCGGACAAGGTCCTCACCCCGCTAGCAGGGGAGAATCTTTTGGTTTTTCTCAAGATGTGGCGGGATCCTCTCGAGTTTTGACGGGACCCCAGGGACTCGCCTCTGTGGCCTCAGGAGAGGCAAGTCTCCATGCCAGTTGCAAAGCCCCTCTGGGGATTCCTCCCCAATCGTCTCAGGTTGCTCAGTCCTCAACTTGTGTTAAGGCAGGTGCCTGAACTTTCCTCGACAGTCCTGACCTAGGTCTTGGGGTACCCCTGTTTCCCCACAGAGGAGACAGGCCTCGTCTCGCCTGGATAGGGCAACGGCTGCTTGTCTGAGCAGCTGGAGCAGCAGTGTCAGGCTCCATGTCGAGCGGACACAGTGATCTGTGACTTGCCCTCGAAGTCCAAAGTACTGTCACATGTGCCAGTGTGTCAGGCGTCAAGCCTCGGGGTGACAGTCAAGGCAGTGCATGGCAGTCAGGTTCATCTACAGTGGACAAGGAATTTGGGGTAATTGAGGAATGGTGGCACAATCCCTGATGCTCCTCCCGACTTTCTTGGTGCGAGCACCTCCTCTAGAGATTAGAGGGAAGTTCCAGGAAACATTTCCCTAAGGAGCAAGAAAAGGGACCATCATCTGGAGCTTAGCAGGAGCAAACGGGGCTCCTCTTGAGTCGCAGGGGGTCCCTTGGAGTTCCCCTCGAGTTGAGACGGGTGGGGCGGGGAACTTCTTAGGTCACAGCAAGGGGGTGAAGGAGCCTTTCTAGGTCCAAGAGCGAAGGGGTGATTTTCCCCGAGACGCAGCAGCAGATAAGGGCCACACCTGGCTTGCAACGGTGAAGCTTCTGGTTTTTCTCGAGTTGGGGCGCGGTTTCTCGAGTTACGACGGGGAGTCCATGGACCCGCCCCTGTGGCCTCAGGGGAGGCCAGTCTCTGTGCTAGTTGCCATGCGCCTTTGGGGATTCCTCCCCAGTCATCGCCAGGTGCTCAGTCCTCGTCTGGTGCTGAAGCCGGTACCTGAGCTTTCCTCGCCCATGCTGACATAAATCTTGGGGTTCCCTTGGAGCACTCACAGACGAGTCAGGCCTCGTCTCACCTGGAGACTTACACCGCCGCTTACCACCGCAGCTTCAGCAGCAGTGTAAGGCTCCCCATCGAGTGGAAACAGGGATCTGTGACTTGACCTCCAGGTACTACCCAGGGCTGTCACACATGCCAGTGTGTCGGGAGTCGAGCCTTGGAATGACAGTTGAGTCAGTGCAGGGCAGTAAGGTTCATCTGAAGTGGACGAGGCATTTGGGTGTCTTTGGGAATTGTGGCCCGATCCCTGATATTACCCCCGACTCTCAAGCTGCGAGCACGAACTCTTGGGATGCAATAGGAACACCGGGAACCCTTTCCTGACGGAACATGGAAAGGGACCCTCATCAGGAGCTGAGCAGGGAAAAAAGGGGCTCCCCTTGAGTCGCAGCAGGAACCTAGGGGTTCTTCTCGAGTGGGGACGGGTGGGGCGGGGACTTCTTGGGTCACAGCAAGGGTGTGAAAGAGCCATTCCAGGTAAAAGAGGGAAGGGGTGATTTCCCTCGAGACACTACTGCGGACAAGGTCCTCACACAACTGCATGGGAGAAGGTTGTGGTTTTTATCAAGTTTCGGCGGGGTTTCTCGAGTTACGAAGGGAGCCCATGGACCATCCCCTGTGGCCTCAGGAGAGGCCAGACTCCGTGCCAGTTGCCATGTGCCTTTGGGGATTCCTCCCCAGTCATCGCCAGGTCCTCAGTCCTCGTCTGATGCTGAAGCCGTTACCTTAGCTATCCTCGCCCATGCTGACATAAGTCTTGGGGATCCCATGGTGCCCCCACAGAGGAGTCAGGCCTCGTCTCTCCTTGAGACGTGCACTGCTGCTGGCCTCCGGAGCTGCAGCAGCAGTGTAAGGCTCCTTGTCGAGTTGGACACAGGGACCTGTGACTTCACCTCGAGGTACTACCCAGGGCTGACACACGTGCTAGTGTGTCAGGCATCGAGCCTCGGGGTGACAGACGACGCAGTGCAGGGCACTCAGGTTCTTCTGGAGTGAAGGAGGTACTTGGGGGTCTTGGGGAATGGTGGCAAGACCCCTGATGCTCCTCCCGACTGTCCTGGTGTGAGTGTCTCCTGTTGGGGTGTGAGGGGAGAGCTGGAAACCCTTCCCCGACAGAGCAGGAAAGGGACCCTCATCTGGATCTCAGCAGGGGAGATCGGGGCTCCTTTTCATTCTTGGTGGGACCCTCAGTGTTCATCTCTGGTGGGGACGAATGCGGAGCGGAACTTCTATCACAGCAATAAGGTGAACGACCCTTTTGAGGTCCAAGAGAGAAGGGGTGATTGCCCCCGAGACGCCACAGCGGACAAGGTCCTCACCCCGCTTGCAGGGGAGAATCTTTTGGTTTTTCTCAAGTTGTCGCGGGGTCCTCTCGCGTTACCACGGGGACCTGGGGACTCGCCCCTGTGGCCTCAAGAGAGGACAGTCTCCATTCCAGTTGCCAGTCGCCTCTGTGGATTCCTCCCCAATCGTCTCAGGATGCTCAGTCCTCGACTTGTGTGGAGGCCGGAGCCTGAGCTTTTCTCGACCATCCTGACCTAGGTCTTGGGGTACCCCTGAGGCCCCCACAGAGGAGACAGGCCTCGTCTCGCCTGGACACATGCATGGCTACTTGCCTGACCAACTGCAGCAGCAGTGTCAGGCTCCATGTCGAGCGGACACAGGGATCTGTGGATAGCCCTCGAGGTTTTACCCAGGGCTGTCACACTTGCCAGTGTTTCAGGCATCGAGCCTCGGGGTGACAGTCAAGACAGTGCAGGGCAGTCAGGTTCATGTGCAGTGGACAAGGCATTTGGGGGTCTTGGGGAATGGTGGCCCAACCCCTGATGTTCCTGCCGACTTTTCTGGTGCGATCACCTCCTCTTGCTATGCGAGGGAAGCCCCAGAATACATTTCCCTAAGGAGCAGGAAAATGGACCATCATCTGGAGCTTAGCAGGGGCAAACGGGGCTCCTCTTGAGTCCCAACCGGTCCCTTGGGGTTCCTCTCGAGTTGAGAAGGGTGGGGCAGAGGACTTCTTGGTCACAGCAAGGGGGTGAAGGAGCACTTCGAGGTCTAAGAGAGAAGGTGTGATTTCCCCCGAGATGCCACAGCGGATAAGAGTCTCACCCCGCTTGCAAGGGAGAAGCTTCTGTTTTTTCTCGAGTTGGGGCGCAGTTTCTCGAGTTACAACGGGGAGCCCATGGACCTGTCCCTGTGACCTCAGGAGAGTCCAGTCTCCGTGCTAGTTGCCATGCGCCTTTGGGGATTCCTCCACAGTCATCTCCGGGTCCTCAGTCCTCGTCTGGTGCTGAAGCCGGTACCTGAGCTTTCCACGCCCATGCTGACATAAATCTTGGGGTTCCCATGGAGCCCCCCCAGGGGAGTCAGGCCTCGTCTCGCCTGGAGACATGCACTGCCGCTTACCTCCGCAGCTGCAGCAGCAGTGTAAGGCTCCCCATCGAGTGGACACAGGGATCTGTGACTTGACCTAGTGGTATACCCAGGGCTGTCACACGTGCCAGTGTGTCGGGAGTCGAGCCTCGGGGTGACAGTCGAGTCAGTGCAGGGCAGTCAGGTTCATCTGCAGTGGACTAGGCATTTGGGAGTCTTGGGTAATGGTTGTCCAATCCCTGATGTTACCCCCGACTCTCAAGGTGGGAGCTCCTATTCTTGGCATGCGAGGGGAATACTGGGAACCCTTTCCGTAAGAACAGGGAAAGGGACCCTCATCTGGAGCTGAGCAGGGAATAAAGGGGCTCCCCTTGATTCACGGCAGGAACCTCGGGGTTCTTCTCGAGTGTGGACTGGTGGGGCGGGGACTACTTGGGTCACAGCAAGGGTGTGAAAGAGTCGTTTCAGGTCCAAGAGGGAAGGAGTGATTTTCCTCGAGACACCACGGTGTACAAGGTCCTCACACACCTGCATGGGAGAAGGTTGTGGTTTTTCTCGAGTTGCGGCAGGGTTTCTCATGTTACGATGGGGAGCTCATGGACCAGCCCCTGTGGCCTCAGGAGAGTCCAGACTCCGTGCCAGTTGCCTTGCGCCTTTGGGGATTCCTCCCCAGTCATCGATGGGTCCTCATTCCTCGTCTGGTGCTGAAGCTGGTACCTGAGCTTTCCTCGCCCACGCTGACATAAATCTTGGGGATTTCATGGTGCCCCCACAGGGGAGTCAGGCCTCGTCTCGCCTGGAGACGTCCACTTCCTGCTCTCCTCCGGAGCTGCAGCAGCAGTGTAAGGCTGCCCGTCGAGTGGACGCAGGGACCTGTGACTTGACCTCGAGGTGGTCAACTGTTATTCCATCACCACCACTAGTTTTATCCATAGTACTGCTTCCTAAGGCCCACTTGACTTCACATTCCAGAATCTCTGGCTCTAAGTGAGTGATCACACCATCGTGTGTACCTAGGTCGTAAAGATCTTTTTTGTATAGTTCTTCTGTGTATTATTTTCAACTCTTCTTAATATCTTCTGCTTCTGTTAGGTCCATGCCATTTCTGTCCTGTATTGTGCCCATCTTTGCATGAAACATTCTCTTGTTATCTCTAAGGATACAGGGTATACATGTACATATATTCACTTGTTTATATATTCCTTTTCCATATAGGTTATGACAGAGTATTGAATTCCCTGGCCTGTACAATAAGTTCTTATTAGGCATTTGCATTATGTCTAGTAGTGTGTATATGTCAATCCTAATCTCCCAATTTATCCCTCCCTTCCTATTGTCCCTCTGGTAGACATAAATGTATTTTCTACATCTGTGACTCTATTTCTGTTTGGGAAATAGTTTCATTTGTACCTTTTTTTTTAAGACTTTATATATAAATGATAACATATATTTTTCCTTCCCTTTCTCTTTTACTTCACTCAGTATGACAATTTGTAAGTCAATCTATGTTGATGCAAATGCTGGTATTTTGTTCTTTTTAATAGTTTGGTAATATTCCATTGTATATATGCAACACATTTTTAACAATTTATTTTTAATTGTAGGATGATTGCCTTACAATATTGTGTGTTTCTGCCACACCTCAATATAAATCATCCACAAGTACACATATATTCCCTCCCTCTTTAATCTCCCACCCTCCTCCCACCTCATCCCACACCTCTAGCTTGTCACAGAGCACTGGGTTGAGCTCCCTCTGTCATATAGCAAATGCCCACTGGATATTTACATATGGTAATGTGTATGTTTCCAAGCTACTCTCTCAGTTTGTCCCACTCTCTCCTTCCCCCACTGCATCCACAAGTCTATTATCTATGTTTACATCTCTAACCCTGCCCTAGATACAGCTTCATTAGTACCATTTTTCTAGATTCCTTATAAACACATTATTATGTGATATTTGCTTTTCTCTTTCTGACTTACTTCACTCTTTATAACAGGCTCTAGGTTCATCCATCTCACTAGAACTCACAAAAATGTGTTCTTTTTTTATGGCTGAGTAATATTGCACTGTATATATGTACCATAACTTCTTCATCTTATCCTCTGCCAATGGGTATCTAATTTGCTTCCATGTCCTGGATTATTGTAAATAGTGTTTCAGTGAATACTGAGATACATGTGCCTTTTAAAGTTGTGATTTTCTCAGGATATATGCCCAGTAGTGGGATTACTGAGTCACATGCTAGTTTTATTCCTAGTTTTTTTTTTTTTAATAAATCTCTATACTGTTCTCCATAATGGCTGTATCAACTTACATTCTCACCAACAGGGAAAGAGCATTCCTTTTTCTCTGCATTCTCTCTAGCATTTATTATTTGTAAATTTTTTGATGATGGCCACTCAGTCCAGTGCAAGATGGTACTTCATTATAGTTTTAATTTGCATTTCTCTAATAACAAGCCATGTTGAGCAGTTTTCCATGTGTTTAATAGCTATCTGTATGTCTTCTTTGGAGAAATGTTTGTTTAGGTATTCTACCCATTTTCGATTTAGTGGTTTGTTTTTCTGATGTTGAGCTTCCTGAGCTGCTTGGATATTTGGAGATTAATCCTTTGTCAGTTGGTTGCAAAGAGTCAGACACGACTGAGCGGACTTCAATTTTCACTTTCATTTGCAATTATTTCTCTCATTCTGAGGGTTGTCTTTTCATCTAGTTTATGTTTTTTTTGCTATGCAAAAGCTTTTAAGTTTAATTAGATCCCATTTGCTTATTTTGTGCTATTGTCTCCATTACTCTAGGAGGTGAGTCAAAGAGGAACTTATTATGATTTATGTCAAAGAGCATTCTGCCTATACTGTCCCCTAAGAGTTTTTTTTTTTAATCTTTTATTTTATTATTTATTTATTTTTTACTTTACAATATTGTATTGGTTTTCCCATACATCAACATGAATCTGCCACGGGTGTACACATGTTCCCAATCCTGAACCCCCCTCCTATCTCCTCCGCATACCATCCCTCTGGGTCATCCCAGTGCACCAGCCCCAAGCATCCTGTATCCTGCATCGAACCTAGACTGGTGATTCATTTCTTATATGATATTATAGTTTTAAAGTATCTGATCTTACATTTATGTCTTTAACCCATTTGAGTTTATGTTTGTGTATGATGTTATAGAATTTTCTAATTTTATTCTTTTCCATGTAGCTGTCCACTTTTTCCAGAAACACTTATTGAAGAGGCGGTCTATTTTCCATTGTATATCCTTGCCCTCTTTGTCCTATATTAGTTGACCATAGGTGTGTGGGTTTATTTTTGTGCTTTTGATCCAGTTTATTGGATGTATATTTCTATTTCAGTGCCAATGCCATACTATTTTGATGACTGTAGCATTGTAGTGTAGCCTAAAATCAGGGAGTCTAATTCCTCAAATTCTGCTTTTCTTTTGCAAAATTGCTTTGGCTATTTGGGGTCTTTTTGTGTTTCCATAAAAATTGTAAGGTTTTTTGTTTGTTTGTTTGTTTTGGTTTTACTTCTGGGGAAATTTTCATTGGTAATTTGAAAGGGATTGCTTTAAGTAGGATATTCTTTTTTATGATATTGATTATTCCAATCCAAGAACATAGCTTATATCATCATTGTTTGTGTGGTTCTTTGATTTCTTTAATCAGCATCTTATAGTTTCTGGACTACAGGTCTTTCCCTTCCTTAAGTAGGTTTATTTCTAGGTATTTCACTATTCTTTTTGATGCAATGGCAAATGTAATTTTTTAATTTAATTTCTCTGTCAGATCTTTAATTGTTAGTGAACAAATATACAAGAAATTTTTGTGTATTTACTTTGTATCATAGCTTTATTAAATTCACTGATGAGTTATACTCGTTATTTTAGGATTTTCTATGTATAGAATTTCAATATCAATATTTGTCTTTTTCTGATTGGCTTATTTTACTAGCATAATTCAAGATTTTCTTTTTATGGCTAAATAACATTCCACTTTTTATACATTCCACAACTTCTTTATTTATATAACCATTGGTGAATACTCATTTTTTCCATGCTGGTTATTATAACTAATGCTGCAATGAACATGAGGGTGCATATATCTTTTGGAGTTACTGGTTTATTTTTTTCTGATAAATAGCCAGAATTGGGATTGCTGGGTCATAGGCATTTCTATTTTTAACTTTCTGAAAGACATCCATATTACTTTCCCTAGAGACTGCACCAATTTGCATCACTGCTACTGCTGCTGCTAAGTCACTTCAGTCGTGTCCGACTCTGTGTGACCCCATAGATGGCAGCCCACCTGGCTCTCCCGTCCCTGGGATTCTCCAGGCAAGAATATTGGAGTGGGTTGCCATTTCCTTCTCCAATGCATGAAAGTGAAAGTGAAGTCGTGTCTGACTCCTAGCAATCCTGTGGACTGCAGCCTACCAGGCTCTTCCATCCATGGGACCTTCCCGGCAAGAGTACTGGAGTGGGTTGACATTGCCTTCGCCGTCCAGTTGCCAACTCAGCCAACAGAATATAAGGGTTCCCATTTCTCCATCAACCTCGTCACCAACCCTTGTTTCTTGTCTTTTTGATAATAGCCAATCTACCAACTGTGAGGTGTTGTTGTTTCGATTTGAAATTTCCTGATGATTAGTGATCTTGAACATCTTTTCAAGTACCTATTGGTCATCAATGTGTCATCCTTAGGAAAATGGCTATCCAGATCTTTTTCCAATATTTTTAATCAATTTATTTTTGGAAGATAAATTCTTTACAATGTTGTGCTGTTTTTTTTTTTTTTTTTTTTTTGCCATGCATCAACATGAATCACCCATGGGTGCACATGTGCTTCCCTATCCTGAACCCACTCCCACATCCCATCCTATGCCATCCCTCTGGGTTGTCCCAGAGCACCAGCTTTGAGTGCCCTGCTTCATCCATCAAACTTGCACTGGTCATATATTTTACAATTTACATTTTTGTTTTTTTTTTTTTTTTTTTTTTTTTTTTGCCATGCATCAACATGAATCACCCATGGGTGCACATGTGCTTCCCTATCCTGAACCCACTCCCACATCCCATCCTATGCCATCCCTCTGGGTTGTCCCAGAGCACCAGCTTTGAGTGCCCTGCTTCATCCATCAAACTTGCACTGGTCATATATTTTACATATAGTAATATATATGTTTCAATGCTATTCTCTCAAATCATCCCACCCTCGCTTCTCCCACATAGTCCAAAATCTGTTTGTTACATCTGTGTCTCTTTTCTACCCTATAGGATCATTGTTACTGATTCTAAATTCCATATATGTGCATTGATATTCTATATAAGTGTTTCTCTTTCTGGCTTACTTCACCTTGTATAATAGGCTCCAGTTTCATCCACCACATTAGAACTGATACAAAATATTCTGTTTTATAGCCGAGTAATATTCCATTGTGTATATGCACCACAACTTCCTTATCCATTCAGCTGATGGATATCTAGCTTGCTTCCATGTACTAGTTATTGTAAAAAGTGCTGCAATGAACACTGGGGTGCATGTGTCTCTTTCAATCCTGGTTTCTTTGGTGTGTATGCCCAGAAGTGAGATTGCTGGGTCACATGGCAGTTCTATTTCCAGGTTTTTTAAGGAATCTCCACACTGTTCTCCATAGTGGCTGGATCAGTTTACATTCCCATCAATAATGTAAGAGGGTTCACTTTTCTCCACACCTTTTCTAGCATTTATCTTTTATAGACTTTCTCATGGTGGCCATTCTGAACTGCATGAGATGATACCTCACTGTGGTTTTGGTTTGCATTTCTCCAATAATGAATAATCTTGAGCATCTATTCATGTTTTTTTTTTTTTTTTTTTCTTTTGCCATAGGTATGTCTTTTTTGGAGAAATGTCTGTTTAGTTCTTTGGTCCACTTTTTGATTGGGTTGTTCATTTTTTTGGTATTGGGCTGCCTGAACTCCTTATATATTTTGGAGATTAATTA
>SJYG01001475.1:122487-139229 GCA_006410535.1 Litocranius walleri
AGGGATTCCTGCCCACAGTAGTAGATATAATGGTCATCTGAGTTAAATTCACCCATTCCAGATCATTTTAGTTCGCTGATTCCTAGAATGTCGATGTTCACACTTGCCATCTCTTGTTTAATTACTTCCAATTTTCCTTGATTCATGGACCTGACATTCCAGGTTCCTATGCAATATTGGTCTTTATAGCATCGGACCTTGCTTCTATCACCAGTCACATCCACAACTGGGTATTGTTTTTGCTTTGGCTCCATCCCTTCATTCTTTCTGGAGTTATTCCTCCACTGATCTCCAGTAGCATATTGGGCACCTACTGACCTGGGGAGTTCCTCTTTTGGTATCCTATCATTTTGCCTTTTCACATTGTTCATGGGGTTCTCAAGGCAAGAATACTGAAGTGGCTTGCCATTCCCTTCTCCATTGGACCACATTCTGTCAGCCCTTTTCACCATGACCCGCCTGTCTAGAAGTAGTATCAATAACCTCAGGTATGAAGATGACATCACACTTATGGCAGAAAGCAAAGAGAAACTAAAGAGTTTCTTGATGAAAGTAAAATAAAAGAGTGAAAAAGCTGGCTTAAAACTCAATATTCAGAAAACTAGGATCATGGCATTTGGTTCCATCACTTCATGGCAAATAGGTGGGGAAACAATGGAAACTGTGAAACAATTCATTTTCTTGAGATCCAAAATCACTGTAGATGGTGACTGAAGCCACAAAATTAAAAGACCCTTGTCCTTGGAAGAAAAGCTATGACCAACCTAGACAGTTTATTAAAAAGCAGAGACATTACTTTTCCAGCAAAGGTACATCTAGTCAAAGCTAAGGTTTTTCCAGTAGTCATGTATGGATGTGAGAATTGGACTATAAAAAAAGCTGAGCACAGAAGAACTGATGCTTTTGAACTGTGGTGTTTACAATTCATTTTCTTGAGATCCAAAATCACTGTAGATGGTGACTGAAGCCACAAAATTAAAAGACCCTTGTCCTTGGAAGAAAAGCTATGACCAACCTAGACAGTTTATTAAAAAGCAGAGACATTACTTTTCCAGCAAAGGTACATCTAGTCAAAGCTAAGGTTTTTCCAGTAGTCATGTATGGATGTGAGAATTGGACTATAAAAAAAGCTGAGCACAGAAGAACTGATGCTTTTGAACTGTGGTGTTTTAGAAGACTCTTGAGAATCCCTTGGACTATAAGGAGAGCCCACTAGTCAATTCTAAAGGATATCATTCCTGAATATTCATTGGAAGGACTGAGACCTAAGCTGAAATTTCAATGCTTTGGCCACCTGATGGTGGCCACAGACCTATAAAAATTTGGAGTCTTCCTTCACTTTACCCAGTCTACTTTCTGTCCTTTTATTATTATATTGACTTCCATTTTCTCTTAGAAATTACTAGATTTCAAATCCAATTCTTAAATAGATACCATTTTTATAAGCCATTTTATAAATTTACATGTGCCCTAAATGACACATTAAAAGTTTTTTCATTTAGACATTGTAAATACAGAAAGTTTAGAAACAGTCCAATCTATCAGTAAATGATTGGTTGATATATAAAAATACTTCTCATGGAAGTGAAGGGTGGGAGGTTGGAGGGGGCTTCGGCATTGGGAGACTGTGTACACCTGTGGCTGATTCATGTCAATGTATGGCAAAATCAATAAAGTATTGTAATGTATAATAAAGTAAAAATAAAATTTAAAAAATAAAAAATAAAAATAAAAGAAATGAATAGATGAAGGACAAGGATGAAGTTCAGACCCCATACTGATATTCAGCTAGCATGCACAAATCAAGCCATATTTTTTGATAAACTACTTCCAAAAGAGTTGGTAAATGGCACCTATTTTGTTTACCCTATACCTTAAATGTCACTCTGGCCTCCTCTCCTAAAGCCCCAGGAACTCACAAGGAGTCAAATGCTGAAATATAATAAGTATAGAAGACTTATTGAGGGAAACACTGGTGAGAAGTAAAGGAAAAGGGGAGCAGGAGTAGATGGGGAGTGCCTTTAAACTACCATGCAGTTGAGGCTGCTGTGAAAGGAAAACAGAAAGAAAGGAGAGATGAGTAGGAGGAGCCACACTGCACTATAGCTCAGAGAAAGTTTCAGCTAAGCTAATGAGGAGCACAGGATTCTGTGCTGGGCAGGAATATTCTGGCCTTAGTGCTTCCATGGTGCTCAATTACTGGCTGGGAGCAGTCTAGTGAGAGTGTGGACACAGATTTCACACTGGTGGATTTCAAATTTGCAACAGCTAGAAACTGTCAGGTGACTACACTGCTCACAACAGGATCTCCAAGTGAGATTTGAGCAGCAAACTCCCATAACTATCAATACAAGGATCCACTTCTCCACCCATATTTGCTCATCCAAAGTTCGTCTGTGGCTCTCCTTCTTAGGGGAAATTTAAAGGACAAGGGATAAACATTTCTTCTCCCAAAGAAAATATATAGACACATGAAAAATATTCAATATTGCTAATTATTAGAGAATTGCCAATCAAAACTACAATGAAAATCAACTCACACCAGTCATAATGGCCATCATTAAAAAGTCTACAGACAAATACATCAAGAATACATCTAGAGGGAACTTCCAAGATGGTGGAGGAATAAGATAGGGAGATCATCTCCCTCTCCACAAATACATCAAAACTTCATCTGCATATGCAACAGCTACAGAACACCTTCTGAACAAGGCAGAAGAATCCAGACTTCAAAAAGGCGAGCCAATCCCTTAGAATGAGGAAGGGCAAAAGATGAAGATTTAAAAAAGAGAGAGAGAAAATATTTTAGGACAGAAAACTGTGTTCCCAGAAGGGAGTCTTGAAAAGTTTCCACACACACACAGATCCCCACATGGGTGGAGATAAAAAGGAACTTGGGAATTTCAGTGGGGAACACAGCGACAGGTGCTCAGAAGGCAAAGCAGAAAGAATTCACAATAAACAGGGCTTCCCAGTCAAGAAAAGGCTTACATGCTCATGCCTACAGTAGGGAGTGGGGGCTGGGTGATCAGGCTCAGGCTTTGGGAGTAAGGCCCAAGGAGAGGACTGCAGTTGACTCCCATGAAGATACTCTGAGGGGGCTAGTATGACACAACTGAAGGAATACAGAGAAAAGCCTGGACCTCCAAGAGAGGCAAGAGATCATTGCTGCTGGTACATTCTAATACCACATGCTTGCAAAGAGTGGCTGTGCCCCCAGTGGTGATCAACAAAGCTAGCAGGAGTACCAGTGGTGGGACTAGATTCAACTGCAGTTTACTACCTCAGATGAGGAAACATAAGCCAGTAGTCATTGCCAAACCCAGGGAGAGTGCCTGAGACAGAATGGGCAAAATGGTGGGCAAAATGCTGACACTACAGTCCTGACCCCAGAGGTGGCAGCTGCCACCAAGCTGTGAATGGGCATAGGGCTCACACCTTGCTAGGAGCCTTATCAGCTTGGATCAACCTAGGAACCCATGACTCTAGGCCAGTTCCTTGAAGGAAATGCACAACCTCCTTCAGACTGTAAAAAATCTGGCGGGTATCTAGTGCCACATGCAGTCCCTAATACATCCTAATTGTGGCTGTCATACCACCTCTCCCCACTTGACTGAGCAAATTAGCTTTAATAAGCCTCATCTCTTGTCTGGGCAGTGAAGAGAAACCAGAAGGTACCCTACAAGCAGAGGCAGGCACAAAACCAAAGCAGAATACCTGGGCTTGTGTGACCAAAGAAGAAGGGAATGAACTCCAGCAGCCACAGGTGCAGCATATTAAATCCCCACAATTGGCCTGAGACTGTGGACTATGGGGACAATTACTGACTCTGGAAGCAAGTGCAAATTGGAGTAAGGCCAAATCTGAATCTGAGCTGATCTCACACTGCCCACAACAGGTCCAGAGATATTCCTAGGAATCAATTCAGTTCAGTCGCTCAGTCAGGTCCAACTCTTTGCAACCCCATGGACTGCGTATGCCAGGTCTCCCTGTCCATCACCAACTCACAGAGTTTACTCAAACTCATGTCCATTGAGTCAGTGATGCCATCCAACCATCTCATCCTCTGTCATTCCCTTCTCTTCCCATCTTCAATCTTTCCTAGCATCAGAGTCTTTTCAAATGAGTCAGTTCTTCACATTGGGTGGCCAGATATTGGAGTTTCAGCTTCAGCATCAGTCCTTCCAATGAATATTCAGGATGGATTTCCTTTGGGATGGACTGGCTGGATCTCCTTGCAGTCCAAGGGACTCTCAAGAGTCTTCTCTAACACCACAGTTCAAAAGCATCAATCCTTCAGTGATCAGCTGCTGGGGTCCTGCCCCAGTGGATCCAGGCTGATTCGAAGGGGAGATGGAGTAGGTGAGGAAAACACTTATTTATTAATATAAGATTAGATTAGGAAGAAATAGTGTAGTAGGAAAATTAAGTGGAGAAAAGATGATGAATAACTTGGTTTACATGGAAAGCCAATAAAGTTCCAGACAAGGAACTTGCACCATCTACGTTAGGCAGCCGGCACCCATTTGAATATTGGAGAGTGCCCTGCCTTGGGCTCTCTCTCTCATGGAACTTGAAAGCCAGGACAAGTAAGTAGACATGGCGAGCCTCCACATTCCAGATGGGAATTCAGCCTGAAAATAGAGTAAAGAGGAGACATGGGGGAAACAAGTCCTTCCAATGACTGGCCCTGCCTCTATTGTCTAGAAAGGCCTTTTATACCTTTTTGATTGTACATAGAGATCAATGGGTAATACAAAATTATGCAGCGTTAGCAGCCCAGACTCTTATCAAAACCAGGCTTTCTCTCTGCATACCTAATTGTATACACCAGTCTTAGGTGATTTACATCATCTTCTGGCCAAAAGGGCCACTTAACATTTTATAGCCCTTTTCTGATAAGGGTTTGTCAACCAGAAGTCTTGTTTGTGTTGATCTTCCCAAAGTCTGGTGCCACTCTCAGAAAGCACTAAATAAAGTCACATTCTTACATAGCAAAGATACAGCAACTGATAACAAGTAAAAGGAGTACAGTGATTTATAACAAATGAAAAGTAATTAACTCAAAAGTCTAGTGTTGCTAACATCAAAACTACTATATACCTTTTTCCATATCCCAATTACATTGATTACTATCCTTCCAGGTGCCTAAAAGATAAAGAATATGGAGGCCTGGCAGCAATCATTGAGTCAACAGTGAAATCCATCACCAATATGATTTTTAGCTCTTTAGAAAAAGCTCTGTATCTTTAAGATGTTTTTAACCTTTGTACCTTTCACGATTGGGGGGCTGCAAGCAATTCATAAGCTGTAAGAGGTCCGGGGGAACCTGTTAGGCAAGCTAAAGAGTTATCAGAGGGGGTTTGAACTGAAACATCCCTTTCAAATGCAGAAGACTAAAGCCCTGAGTTAACTTTTTCCAGAGTGTGTCAGAAGAGTGGAAAAGTACAGTAATAAGGCAGGCAGATTCTTATTTTTGGGGGGTACATGCTCAGGAAATACCAGGGGGAAACTCTGAGGCTTGACTCGCCTTGCCCATCAGGCCTCTGCCACATGACCTTGTCATGGGTGGGATTCCTCATGCTGGCTCCCAGCACTCAGCTTTCTTTATAGTCTAACTCTCACATCTGTAATGACTACTTGAAAAGCCATAGCCTTGACTAGATGGACCTTTGTTGGCAAAGTGATATCTCTGGGTCCCACACCTTCACCATGAAATCATATGCTATCTCCTTGCAGTCCAAGGGACTCTCAAGAGTCTTCTCTAACACCACAGTTCAAAAGCATCAATTCTTCAGTGCTCAGCTGCTGGGGTCCTGCCCCGGTGGATCCAGGTTGATTCGAAGGGGAGACGGAGTAGGCGACGGAAACACTTATTTATTTATTAATATAAGATTAGATTAGGAAGAAATAGTGTAGTAGGAAAATTAAGTGAAGAAAAGATGATGAATAACTTGGTTTACATGGAAAGCCAATAAAGTTCCAGACAAGGAACTTGCACCATCTACGTTAGGCAGCCGGCACCCATTTGAATATTGGAGATTGCCCTGCCTTGGGCTCTCTCTCTCATGGAACTTGAAAGTCAGGACAAGTAAGTAGACATGGCGAGCCTCCACATTCCAGATGAGAATTCAGCCTGAAAATAGAGTAAAGAGGAGACATGGGGGAAACAAGTCCTTCCAATGACTGTCCCTGCCTCTATTGTCTAGAAAGGCCTTTTATACCTTTTTGATTGTACATAGAGATCAATGGGTAATACAAAATTATGCAGCGTTAGCAGCCCAGACTCTTATCAAAACCAGGCTTTCTCTCTGCATACCTAATTGTATACACCAGTCTTAGGTGATTTACATCATCTTCTGGCCAAAAGGGCCAATTAACATTTTATAGCCCTTTTCTGATAAGGGTTTGTCAACCAGAAAACTTATTTGTGTTGATCTTCCCAAAGTCTGGTGCCACTCTCAGAAAGCACTAAATAAAGTAACATTCTTACATAGCAAAGATACAGCAATTGATAACAAGTAAAAGGAGTACAGTGATTTATAACAAATGAAAAGTAATTAACTCAAAAGTCTAGTGTTGCTAACATCAAAACTACTATATACCTTTTTCCATATCCCAATTACATTGATTACTATCCTCCCAGGTGCCTAAAAGATAAAGAATATGGAAGCCTGGCAGCAATCATTGAATCAACCGTGAAATCCATCACCAATATGATTTTTAGCTCTTTAGAAAAGGCTCTGTATCTTTAAGATGTTTTTAAGCTTTGTACCTCTCGCAATTGGGGGGCTGCAAGCAATTCATAATCTGTAAGAAGTCCAGGGGAACCTGTTAGGCAAGCTAAAGAGTTATCAGAGGGGGTTTGAACTGAAACATCCCTTTCAAATGCAGAAGACTAAAGCCCTGAGTTAACTTTTTCCAGAGTGTGTCAGAAGAGTGGAAAAGTACAGTAATAAGGCAGGCAGATTCTTATTTTTGGGGGGTACATGCTCAGGAAATACCAGGGGGAAACCCTGAGGCTTGACTCACCTTGCCCATCAGGCCTCTGTCACATGACCTTGTCATGGGTGGGATTCCTCATGCTGGCTCCCAGCACTCAGCTTTCTTTATAGTCTAACTCTCACATCCGTAATGACTACTTGAAAAACCATAGCCTTGACTAGATGGACCTTTGTTGGCAAAGTGATATCTCTGGGTCCCACACCTTCACCATGAAATCATATGCTCCACTCAAAACCCTCCTGCTATCATACTGAACACAGCAGACTGCTGCTACACGAGCCATCAACACATGTAAACACTGGCCTGTCTCAATATCCCAAACCCTAAGGGTGGCATCTTGAGAACCACTAACAACTCTTTTTTTCATGAAGATGCATAGAATGCACAGTGGAAGTATGACCATATAACGTGTGTATATATTCTCCCATGTCTGCATTCCACACTTTGAGAGTCCAATCTGTAGATCCACTAATGATGATATTATCTTTCATATGTGATGGCTATACTCCACCTGTGTGTCCCACTAATATTCTCAGACATTTTCTGTGACTACTGATGAAACTTTTAAATTGTTATCCTCAGAACCACTAACTATTCAGTTACCACAAAACCGTAAACATGTGATCACATGATCATCATGTCCTTTCAGCACCTTAGGAGACTTGCATTCTCCTCACCTCTAACAAGAGAGTTCCAGAAAATCATCTATTTCTGCTTTATTGACTATGCCAAAGCCTTTGAAACAAAATGTTATTCTGGGAAAACTGGACAGCTATATTTAAAAAGTGAAACTAGTAAATTTTAAAAAACCATTCATAAGAATAAAATCAAAGTGGATTAGAGACCTAAATATAAGACTGAATACTATAAAACTTATAGGGAAAGACTTAGGTAGAACACACACTGACACAAGTCACAACAAAATCTTTTTCAGTCTGTTTCCTAGAGTGCAGAAAATAAAAACAAAAATAAACAAGTAGGAGCGACTTAACTCAAAAGCTTTTGCACAGCAAGGGAAACCATGAAGAAAATGAAAAGATGATCCACAGAATGGAAGAAAATCTTGCAAATGACATGACTGACAAGAGGTAATTCTTCAACATTTACAAACTATTGGGAGTCCCTCGCCCCACACCCTGGTAGGAACAGAAGCTCTGGCCCCTCCTCAGTGTCCTCTCACCTCGGAGCAGCCAACAAGTCCTGGCCACTTACCTGTCTCCAGCCACAGGCTCCAGCTCAGTCACCAGAAAGGTGACGGAGAGAGAGGAGGGGTGACCGTGGCTGCCGCTGGCCCAGGTTAAGGCACAGGTCTTGACTGTGGCCAGTGCACAGGCGCTGGGTCTCTCAGATGCTCCTTGGCTCTTACGCTTTCCGAGGTGGCCACGGCGGCAGTAGCCACTGGAGCTCAGTTTGCTGTCTCCCTCGCCCTGATGTCCAGGTTGTTGTTATTGTTTTAACACCACATATAGAAGATACACTCTTTTTCATATTCTTGCCTACTTTGTCATGGATCAGTTGACTATTGGTGCATGGGTACTTCTGGGCTGTGTATTCTGTTAAATTGATCTATATATTTGCTTTTGTGTCAGTACAGTCTTGACTGTGGCCAGTGCACAGGCGCTGGGTCTCTCAGATGCTCCTTGGCTCTTACGCTTTCCGAGGTGGCCACGGCGGCAGTAGCCACTGGAGCTCAGTTTGCTGTCTCCCTCGCCCTGATGTCCAGGTTGTTGTTATTGTTTTAACACCACATATAGAAGATACACTCTTTTTCATATTCTTGCCTACTTTGTCATGGATCAGTTGACTATTGGTGCATGGGTACTTCTGGGCTGTGTATTCTGTTAAATTGATCTATATATTTGCTTTTGTGTCAGTACAATGATATTTTGATTACTAGAGATTTGTTTTATATTCTGCAGTCCAAGAGGGTTAGAACTCCAACTGTCTCCCCTTTTCTCAAGTTCATTTTGCAATTCTGTGTCTTTTATAGTTCCATCTGAATTTTAGGATTATTAGTTATACTTCTGTGAAAAATGTCATGGATATTTTGATAGGGATTCCATTAAATCAGTAGATTACTTTGGGTAGTATGAACATTTTGAAAACATTAATCCTTCCATTCCAAGACCATTGGATGTCTTTTCATTTATTTATAAAATCTTCAAATTTCTTATCAGTTTTCTATACTGTTCAGAGTATAGGTCTTTCACCTCCTTAGGGAACTCTTTTTTTGTTGTTGCTTCAATCCTGCTAAATTAATTTATGAGTTCTAACATTTTTTAAATGGAGACTTTAGGTTTCTCTATACAAAGTATTATGTCATCTCATTTTCATATTCTTGCCTACTTTGTCATGGATCAGTTGACTATTGGTGCATGGGTACTTCTGGGCTGTGTATTCTGTTCAGTTGATCTATATATTTGCTTTTGTGTCAGTACCATGCTATTTTGATTACTAGAGATTTGTTTTATATTCTGCAGTCCAAGAGGGTTAGAACTCCAACTTTCTCCCCTTTTCTCAAGTTCATTTTGCAATTCTGTGTCTTTTGTAGTTCCATCCGAATTTTAGGATTATTTGTTATACTTCTGTAAAAAATGTCATGGATATTTTGATAGGGATTCCATTAAATCAGTAGATTACTTTGGGTAGTATGAACATTTTAAAAACATGAATCCTTCCATTCCAAGACCATTGGATGTCTTTTCATTTATTTATAAAATCTTCAAATTTCTTATCAGTTTTCTATACTGTTCAGAGTATAGGTCTTTCACCTCCTTAGGGAACTCTTTTTTTGTTGTTGCTTCAATCCTGCTAAATTAATTTATGAGTTCTAACATTTTTTAAATGGAGACTTTAGGTTTCTCTATACAAAGTATTATGTCATCTCCTAATAGTTACAGTTTTATCTTCCAATGTGGATTCATTTTATTTCTTTCTCTTGTCTGACTGTTGTGGCTATTACTTCCAATGCTATTTTAAATAGTGTTCACAAAAGTTTTACTTTAGTTTCACATTCAAAAAAATCATTAACAGAAGCTGGGCAGGTTGATGCAGTCCAGTGGAGGTGGGGCAGTCTGGCTTCTCCTCGCACCACATGGGAAGGCCCAGTCAAATGGGCCACCATACCCTTTCCACAGCCCCAGCTTAGGAGCCTGGCTCCACATCCTGACAAGGGGAAGCATCACTGTGGCCCACTGTTCAAAGCACTCCTGGCTTCCTGGGTCAAGGCAGTGGCAGTGGTGGAGGTGGAGACTGACCAGGAACAGTCCACACTACCACTGGAGAGGAGCCTGATGCGGCCAAAAAGTAAGTAAATGAATCATTACCAAAAGGAACCACTCGTTACACACAATAAACTATTTCAATATTTAATAGAGGATTCATTGACTTAATTTCAATATATGATCATTAAAGGAAGAGGAATAGAAACAATAGGAAAGAGTAACAGTACATATATCACCAAATTGGGCCAATCAACATCCAGATTAACAGCAATCTGGAGTCCCAGTTGGGAAAATGTCCCAGGTAATGTGTCTAATCCACAGGTGAAACTTCAAAATTGCAGTTTCAGGGTTCCCACTTATAATCCCAGGTCGCAAACTGATATCATTATCAGTTTTCAGGCAAAGATACAGCTCTGGTTTTTAATCTTGTTACAATGTTGTTTGCTTTATCTTGTCAGTCATAGGATTTTATTAAGCCCTGAGTGGTGGGCCAGATCTCTAAGGGCTCAAGAACTCCAAGACACACTCCTCTTCTTCTTTAAAGTACTCCTTGCTTTGCTGTGCTTACAGGCGGCATGGAATCTGGGCAATGTACAGGCAGGTCAGAAGAAAGGTTTGAGGCATTCTCTCCTGCTTCTGAAATCTGAACAAGACTACCTCCTTTTTAATTTCCCTAACAAATAGAAGTGTTTAGAGTGGGTGTTTTTGTCTTGTTCTTGAATCTAGTGGGCAGTCTTGCATCTTTTTATTGTTGAGTATGATGTTAGCTGTGGGTTTTTCATAAATGGCTTTTATTATGTTGAGATGTTTCCTCTCTACCTGCTTCAATGAGAATTTTTTTTATCATAAATGGATGTTAAATTTTTTCCAGTGATTTTACTATGTCTTTTGAGATGATAATGTGATTTTTATTCTACCTTTTGTTATGTAGTACATCACACTTGTGATTTGCTTTCAAAATGTCACACTATTTTTGTAACCCTGGAATGAATCCAGTTTGATCAAAGTGTTTGATCTTTTTATATATTGTTAGATTTGGTTTACTAGCACTTTCTTGAAAATATTTGCATCTGTTTTTATCAGAGATATTGGCTTCTAATTTTCTTTTTCTACAGTATCATTGGTTTTGTGTCAGGATAATGCCTTATAGAATATCCTTCCTCTTAATTGTTTTGTAATAGCTTCAGAAGGATAGATATTAGTTTTCTGTATATCTGGTAGAAATCCACTGTAAAGCCACCTGGTCTTAGACTTGTGTTTGCTAGAAGTTTATATGAAAAAATTAAATTGATATTAAAATGTAGATATATATAAAATAAATTTCATATGGACTGTTCCCAGGGGATCAGTTGGTAAAGAACCCACCTGCCAATGCAGGAGATGCAAGAGACATGGGTTCAATCCCTGGGTTGAGAAAAATTTCCTGGAGCAGAAAATGGCAACCTGCTCTAGTATTCTTGCCTGGAAAATTCCATGGACAGAGGAGCCCTGTGGGCTACAGTCCATGGGGTCGCAAAGAGTCAGACAGGACTGAGTGAGCACACACAGACAGACCTATATATGAAAGGTAAGGCTATAATGTTTAGGAGAAAACATGAAATATCATGACATGAAGTAAGCAAAGACTTCTTAAACAGCAAAAACTATTGCTGGCAGTAAGTTTCAAAACTTGGCAAATGTGACTAAATTAAGATTAATAACTTCTTCCATCATATGCAACATAAAGTGAGTGGAAGAGTAAGCCACAGGCAGCAAGAAGATACTTTCTATTCTAGTAAAGAAAAAGGATTGTATCTAGACTGCATAGAGAGCTCCTACAAATCTGTAAGAAATAAATGAAATTCTTACAAGAAGATGTGCAAAATACTTGAATATGCACTTCATAAAAGAAGACATTCAAATTCCCAAGAAACAAAATAGGTGACCAAACACAATGATTATCAGGAAAATACAGTTAAAATTATTTAAATAACATTGTCTTTATGGATCTTGTTGCTGGACATATTTATTTAGGTCATCAATGTAATTTTTTAAACTACAGTCAATTGAAGCAATTGTTTTCTCTGTGTAGTTGTGCCATAGTTATTATAAAGATTTTTTGTTTGTTTTACTTGTGAAAATGTCATTATAGTTAAGTGACATAGCAGATCTGTCAGGGTGTGACTAAGATGATGGAGAAGTGAGAAGAGATTGCTGTGTATAGTAGATATATGTAATATGCAGTTAAGATTATTTGCCACATTTAATTTTCAATTTCTAAGGATTGATTTTTAAATTTTATTTTTAATTATGTAAAAATTTTGTATTCTTGCAAAATAAAATTGATGTAACATACTGCATTCCAAAATCTCATTTCTACCCCTCTATATTGCACACTATTGCCTCTCTCCCACAGATAAATACTTGTATTAGCTTTCTGTTTACTCTTTAATTGATGTATATTGAAAACATGAACTGATATTTATATCCCCTGTATTTACAGAAGGCAGCATAAAATTAAACTCTAATCTCACTTTTTTTCCACTTAACAATACACCTTAAAGATAGTTTCAGCAAAAAACACAGATGCTTTCCTCACTTCTTTTGCATTTACTTGGTAATCCATTATGTGAATGTTCCTTATTTACTTCTATATTCTCCTTGTATTACATAACAATAGATAAACTTATGTGTGAAAGTACTTTCAAATTTTTATGTATATTTTTTGGATATCTTTTAGAAATGGAATTAGTAGCTCAAATATTAAACATGGGTTTCTACTTTGTCACAATAAAGTAGCAAGAGTGAGTTTCCCTTGCACCTTGAAAGTGAGTGTCAGTCACACAGTTATGTCTGACTCTTGCAACCCAATGGACTGTAGCCCACCAGGCTTCTCTGTCCATGGAATTCCCCAGGAAAGAATACTGGAGAGTATAGCAATTCCCTTCCCCAGAGGAGATTGAACCCTCTCACTTTAAACAACTTAAAAAAAAATAGACAGGAGAGTGGCATCACCAAGATGGCAGCATAGGTTGTTTCTGACTTTGTTCTCCTTCACAAGAAGAACTAACACATTTTCTAGAAAAAGACACCAATAAATGAATCCTAGAATATGAGGCTAAAGGACCACAGAGACTGAGACAGACTACATTAGAAGGGCTAAGAGAAGCAGTTACAAAGTGACTACATTCCCCATCCACTAGGCTAGCAGAGACAACATGGAGAGTTCTCCCCTGAATCACAGATCACTCAAAGGAGAAAAGAGAACATTAATGAGACACCAAGAATCTAATCTCCCTCCTCATCACTGTGGGTTGTTCTGTGGGAGTCATTACTCTGACCCTGTGAGGATTGCAAGTAAACAATGATAATAAAAAAAGAAAATTTACAGGCAAATATTACTCATGAGCATAGATGCAAAAATCCTCAACAAAATACTACAAAACAAATCCAATAATACATTCAAAGGATCATACACCATAATCAAGAGGGATTTATTCCAGAGATGCAAAGATTTTTCAGTATTTACAGACCAATCAATTTGATATACCACATCAACAAATTGAAGAATAACAATCATATGAACATCTCAATAGATGCAGACAAATCTTCTGACGAAATTCAACACACATTTATGATAAAAAAAAAATAGACCCTCCAGAAGTGAGGATAGAGGGCAAATACCTAAACATAATAATAATGACCTACAGCTAACATCATGCTCAAGGGTGAAAAGCTAAAAACATTTACTCTAAAATTAGGAACAAGACAAGAATATCCAATCTCACCACTTTTATTCAACATAATGTTGGAAGTCCTAGCCTCAACAATCAGAGAAGAAAAAGAAATAAAATAATCTAAATTGGAAAAGAAGAAAGGTAACTGTCACTGTTCATAAATGTCATAATATTATACATGAAAAGTCATAAAGATCCTACCAGAAAACTACTAGAGTTCATCAATGAATTGGACAAAGTTACAGGATACAAAAAATAGAGAAATCTTTTGTATTTCTATACACTACCAATGAAAAATGAGAAACAGAAACTTAAAAACAATTTCATTTTACATAGCCTCAAAAAAAATAAAATAACTAGAAATAAACCTACCTTAGGAGAGAGGAAAAACCTGTACTCTGAAAGTTATAAGATGCTGATTTAAAAAATCAAAGATGACACAAAAATTGGAGAGAGGTACCATATTCTTGGGCTTCCATGGTGGCTCAGTGGTAAAGAATTCACCTTCAACGAGGAAACCACAGGAGGATTCGATCCTTGGGTCTGAAAAATCACTTGGAAGAGGGCATGGCAACCTGCTCCAGTATACTTACCTGGAAAACCCCAATAAACAGAGGAGCCTGGCAGGCTATAGTCCACTGGGTTATAAAGAGTCAGACATGACTGAAGTGACTTAGCATGCACGCATGCATGTTCTTGATAGAAGAATCAATATTGTCAAAATGAGTATACCACAGAAAACAATCTACAGAGTCAATACATTCCCTATCAAATCACCAAAGGCATTTTTCACAGAAATGGAACCAAAAAGAAATGTCCAAACTACAAGACAATTGACTCATTTCACATGCTGGTAAGGTTATGCTCAAAATCCTTCAAGCTGGCTTCAGCAATACATGAACCAAGAATTTCAGATGTAAAAGCTTGGTTTAGAAAAGTCAGAGGAAACAGAGAGCAAATATCAAACATTTGATGGATCATAGAGAAAGCAATGGAATTTCAGAAAAAGAAATCTACATATGCTTCATTAACTATGCTAAAGCCTTTAACTGTGTGGATCACAACAAATTGTGGAAAATTCTCAAACAGATGGGAATACCAGACCACCTTACTTGTCTCTTGAGAATGTTGTATGTGGGTCAAGAAGCAACAGTTAGAATTGGACATGGAATAACTGACTGGTTCAATATTGAGAAAGGAGTATGACAAGGCTGTATGTTACCACCCTTCTTTTTTAACTTATATGCAGAACATATCATGTGAAGTGCTGGGCTGAATGAATCACAGGCTGAAATCAAGATTTCCAGGAGAAAAACAACCTCAGAAATATCAACAACCTAGGAGTTGGAAAATTCAATCTCCATCACTTCAGATGATACCACTCTAATAACAGACAGTGAGGAGGAACTAAGGAACCTCTTGATGAGGGTGAAAAAGGAGAATAAAATAATTAACATTAAAGCTCAACATTAAAAAAACTAAGATCATGACATTCAGTCCCATCACTTCAGGACAAATAAAAGGGGAAAAAGTAGAAGCAGTGATAGATTTTATTTTCTTGGACTCCAAAGTCACTGCAGATGGTGATTGCAACTTTGAAATTAAAAGATGCTTGCTCCTTCTAAGAAAAGCTATGACAAACCTAGACAGTACATTAAAAAGCAGAGAAATCACTTTGCCAACAAAGATCCATAAAGTCAAAGCTATGGCTTTTCCAGTAGTCATGTATGGATGTGAGAGTTGGACCATAAAAAATGCTGAGCACCCAAGAATTTATGCCTTTGAACTGTGGTGCTGGAGAAGACTCTTGAGAATCTCTTGGACAGCAAAGACATCAAACCAGTCAATTCTAAATGAAATCATCCCTGAATAGTCATTGGAAGGACTGATGAAGAAGCGAAAGCTCCAATAATTTGGCCACTTGATGTGAAGAGCCAATTCATTAGGAAAGACCCTGATTCTGAGAAAGACTGAAGGCAAAAGGAGAAGGGAGAGGCACAGGATGAAATGATTAGATATCAACATTGACACAATGAACACGAAATTGAGCAAACTCTGGCAGATAGTGGAGGACAGTGGAGCTTGTTGCATTGCAGGCCATGAAGTCATAACAAATTGGACATGATTTAGTGACTGAATAGAATAAGAACCAAAATCCTTAAAAATATAATCATGTATGGAATCACAAGAGATCTTGAATAGTCAAATAAATCTTGAGAAAGAAAAAGGAGCTAGAGGAATCAGGCTCCCTTACTCCAGACTATACTACAAAGCTAGCAACATCAAAGTAGTATGCTACAGGCAGAAAAACAGAAATATAGATCAATGGAAAGTGACCACAAACACAGAGATAAACACATGCACCTATGGCCAAGTAATGTTTGACAAAGGATGCAAGACTGCTATGGAGTAAAGACGGTCTCTACAAAATGTTATTCTGGGAAAACTGGACAGCTATATTTAAAAAGTGAAACTAGTAAATTTTAAAAAACCATTCATAAGAATAAAATCAAAGTGGATTAGAGACCTAAATATAAGACTGAATACTATAAAACTTATAGGGAAAGACTTAGGTAGAACACACACTGACACAAGTCACAACAAAATCTTTTTCAGTCTGTTTCCTAGAGTGCAGAAAATAAAAACAAAAATAAACAAGTAGGAGCGACTTAACTCAAAAGCTTTTGCACAGCAAGGGAAACCATGAAGAAAATGAAAAGATGATCCACAGAATGGAAGAAAATCTTGCAAATGACATGACTGACAAGAGGTAATTCTTCAACATTTACAAACTATT